>VZRS01015172.1:228841-243899 GCA_013398055.1 Ifrita kowaldi
CGCCCCCCACCCCCCCACCACCCGCTCCCACTGCCAGTTTAGAGTTTGGATTACATCCCGCAGTCTAGCCGTGGAAAGAAAAATTATGTCATTTTAGCATCAGATAAGCACTTTACTTCCCTGTAGGAAATGGTCTGCCATATCTTAAGATACAGTCTGCACTTTCTATTATATACAGGGAGCACAAAGAGTATGCAGTTTACTTTTCCAGAAGGCACTTCATTCAGTTCATCACCCCTAACTTAGAGTAGTAAAAAACCAGCATAGCTGGGATGCAGTGACTTCTGATGAATTACTTAACTAGAAGAGACCTCAAGCAGTAATCTATAAAAGGATTTTTTCTTTCTCTTAAGAATTACAGATTCAGAGGCTGAGAAGTTTTAACCAGAAATCACTGGAAAAATTTGTTCTTTGCAAGCATTCCAAAATGAAAGCAGGAAATATAAGCATGGTAGCATTTGAGATCCTAATTTGATGATTTCAAGGATGCTTACCTCATCTATTACCTACTAATACTGAAATAGCAGTGATGACATAGCAATAGATGAAATTTTTGCCTCTGAAACACATCACCTCGGTTCTTTACCATAGAGCTTCTCATCCTTGGCCAGGGAAATGTCCTTATGTAGTGAACATGTTGTGTTTCCTTACCTTCTTTTCTAAGTTCCTCAAACACATGCTGAAATGGAGGTAGGAAAAACAGCTAAACCAACCAATTTTCTGGTTTTGGGAATAGACTTAAGTAAGAGTGGAGGCCTTGGCTGAAAACCAGAGTACTTGGGTCACTACTCAGTACCTAAACAGCTTTAATTTTGCTAATTATATGAGTGGTTTAGCTGTCAGTGCAGTTCTTCAGCTCATAATTTCTCTCACTGACCTGCTCATCAAGAAACATGCTCAGACTCAGATAGCTGTGTTTGGCTCCACAAAGGGAGAAAAAGACAATGATTATTCTCATGTCACATTATTCCAAGTGTAATAAGAAATTTTAGGAAGTAAAAAAAGGCATTTACCCTAATGGGCCCAGTAGCTCTATCTCTTAAAACTGGTCCTGTCTGAAATGCTTAGGAACAGTGATTCTGTTTGCCGTGAGCTACTGAATGTAAATGAATGTCTTGAAACTTCACACGGACTGCTGAATCTCCTATTTAATATGAACTGAAAGGGTAAAAGTTATTTTGTCTATCAAGGATAGGATCTTCCAAAAGTTCAACTTGCAAAATTATTACTACTAAGAGGAAACCCACTTATAAGAAATACTGAACAGGTGGCGATACCCAGCAAGAAGCTATTTCACCAAGAGTTGTTGGGGCATGCTCATTCAATGGGTATAAGCACAGCCAAAGTCCTGAGAATGATCTTCGTATCAAGGTATTTATCAAATCTAAACACCTCAAGATTTGGGATCCAGTCTAGAAAAGCAGAGAAGTACTAACAGATGTTTTCTTTCTTTTTCATTTTTTTGTAGTATCCCTTCATTCTTCTATTTTGAGTCCATTCTCTCCTAACACAGTTCATAAGACGAAAGAGATAGAGAAATAGTGTCATGTTGAGTTAGTTCTACACAATTTTGACATTTGAAGCTGTTTCACCTTTTTTTTACTGGCGGCTTCCTTACTCACCTTCCTTTACTGGTGCCATCATAACTTCTACAGTCCAAAGTGCTACCAGATTGTAAGCAAACTTTCCTTGTATTCATATGAAGCCTGTTATTTGATTGGTTTTTTGTTGTTTTGTTTTGGTTTTCAGGGTTTTTTTTTTGAGAAAAGTGGTAAAATCCTTATATGTACAACTGATTGTGCCTAAGATGTTTTATAGAACAGATATCATAAGTGAAGCAAGCCTGAGAGGAAATTATTCCGTTTACTAGTTGCATTCATTCTTTTTATAGCTAGGACAATAAGGAACTGAAAGCATGCCCAAACATCTGCCACAAAGAGCAGCAAAGCTGACATTTCTGTCTTGACAAAACACACAGAAATAATTTACAAATTTGAACAAATCCTCCGTAAGAATTGTAAGAATGTCTTAGGACACTTTGGGAGACACAACATGTGCAAAAGTGAGAAATCCTTGGGGTTCTTTTATTAGGAATTTCATAACAGAAGTAGGGTAATATGTCTTGTTGCTTTATCATTTGACAAAGCTGCATCTTTTGCTTAAAGCAGTGCTAGCTCAAGATTCAGAAACAAATTTGAAGTATAGAAGTCAGTGCTTTGAACACCAACTGTTTTCTTAATAAAGCCTTTGTGCACTTCTGCATTATTTTGTTAGTCTTCTTATAAATTGTCTCCAAGTGCCTTCTCAGAAAATATAGGCTTCGCCCCATCATGCAATTAGTGTTTTACAAATAAAGCCAAGGCTTCAGGTTTTTTGTGTAGGGAGTGCAAAAGTTAGAAACCATGTTTATCTTATTTTGAGGCTGCTGTAAAAATGCTCTATAAAGCAGATATATGCTGCAATTTAGAAGTTGAAGTCAACACTTATACTGCTCTAAGGTGGTTTCCATTTCATCCTGTAGAAGAAATTGTGGTAGATGAAATCAAGTATGATTTGAGTACAGCCCTAAGACAATCCTACATTTTTGTAAGACTTTTTGAAAATTGTTCTTTATTGAAACTTGTATATCATTGGACTGTTATTTTTTCATCTCTCTTGGTGGATATAATTAATCTTTGCCATAGGAACTTGCTGGCTTTTGAAATGCTAACTCATGTTTCACTTCAGTCACTGTATCATGATTTTTACTAATTAAATTGATACGAGCAATTTCCAGCTGTTTAATGCTGCCCTGTGATAGTCCCATATATTGATACCAGCTATTTTTTCAGTTAGGTGATTAAACAGTGTAACCCAAAGGGTTTCCAGTGACTTCCCACATTCCAGAACATTTTTGATATACATATAAAACCCTGTGTTCTGTGGCTTCATGCACTGAAACACAGGGGTAAAAAAGTGATTAAAAATTGAAATGCTGAGGAGTCTGGGTGACACAGAGAATAAGAGGGTGACTTTTTGCATATTCCCTTTTGAGATTCAATCTCAGGTCTTAAAAGGAATTACTTTTCTGAATTTCTCCCAATTATGCTTAGCATACATTACAAGACCAGGACACCCAGTTTGAGGGTCTTAGAGTTTAACTGTCCTGTTCTCTCCAGTGAATTCAGTCAGCAAGATTACAGAAGCACAGAAGCACAGAATGGCTGAGTTGGAAGGGACCCATGAGGACCATCAAGTCCTACTCCTTGCCCTGCACAGCACCATGCCCAAGTGTAACACTGTGTGCCTGAGAGTATTGTCCAAATGCTTCTTGAACTCTGTCAGGCTTGGTGCTCTGACCATTTCCTTGGGGAGCTGTTCCAGTGCCCAACAACCCTTTAGGTGAAAAGCCTTTTTCTAATATCCAGCCTAAACCTTCCCTGACACAGCTTCAGGCAATTCCCTTGGGTCCTGTCACTGGTCACCACAGAGAAGAGATCAGTGCCTGCCCCTCCTCTTCCCCTCACAAGGAAGATGTAACTGCAATGAGGTCTCTCCTCAGTCTCCTCTTTTCCAGGCTGAACAGACCAAGTGACCTCAGCTGCTCCTCATATGGCTTTCCCTCCAGGCCCTTCACCAAATTCATTGCCCTCCTTTGGATGCTCTCTAACAGCTTAATGCCATTTTTTTATTGTGGCACCCAAAACTGCCCCCAGCACTGGAGGTGAGGCTGTCCCAGTGCAGAGCAGAGCAGGACAACACCCTCCCTTGCCCGGCTGGTGATGCTGTGCCTGATGCCCCAGAGGGCACACTTGGCTCTCCTGGCTGCCAGGGCACAGCTGACTCATTTTCAACTTGCCATTGACCAGGACCCCCAGGGCCCTTTCACAGCGCTGCTTTCCAGCAGTTCATTCCCCAGTCTGTTTGCACAGCCAGGGTTGCCTACGCCAGGTGCAGAATCCAGCATTTCCCCTTGTTTAACTTCATATGGTTGGTGATTGCGCAGCCCTCTAACTTGTCAAGGTCACTCTGCAGGGCCTCCTCTGGAGGCCTTGAGGGTGTCAACACCCCCTCCCAGTGTTGTACTTTGTGCAGACTTGCTCGATATCCCTTCTAGTCCTGTGTCCAAATCCCTTGTGAAGATGTTGAAGAGCACAGGGCCAAGAATGGAACCCTGTGAAACCCCACTAGTGACAGGTCCCCAGTCTGATGTCATCCCATTCACTGTAACCCTTTAAGCCTGACCCACGAGCCAGTTGCTCACCCATCCCATGATGTGTTTCTCCAGCTGTGTGCTGGACATTTTGTCCAGAAGGATCCTGTGACACACAGTATCGAAAGCTTTACTGAAATCCAAAAGAATTATATCAACCGGCTTCCCCTGATCAGCTGGGTGAGTCACCTTGTCATAAAAGGAAATTAGGTGTGACAAGCAGGACTTTCCTCTCACGAAGCCATGCTGGCTGTGACCAATGACTGTGTTGTCTTTCAGGTGCTTTCCAATGGCTCCCAGAATAATCTTCATAACTTTATCAGGCACTGAAGTGAGACTGACAGGCCTGTGGTTTCTAGGCTCCTCCTTCTTGCCCTCCAAAATCAGGACAACATTCACCAGGTTCCAGTCAGCTGGGACCTCTCCAGATTCCCAAGACCACTCAAAAATCATTGCAAGAGGTTTTGTGATGACATCAGCCAGCTCTTTGAGGATTCTCAGATGAATCCCATCAAGCCCCATAGATTTTAGGAATCCAGCTGGAGCAACAGATCCTGTACAATTTCGGGGTCAACTGGGAGTTGATCGTTCTCGCAATCATGATCCTTTTTCTGACTTAATAAAACTTTTCGGTAGCTGAAAACAGACAAATCATAGTGAGCAGGGATGTGTTTGCAAGGGGAATGAACTCAAAAAAGGTAAAGCTGCTTAGCTCTTCTGAACTAGCTCTTCGTATGAAAAATCTTATTTTACAGTTAAAGTGCATTAGGTGGCTTAAATGAGTCCTATTCCAAAGTGCGTTGACCAGAAACACACATAACATATTAGTTATTACTATATAACAACTATTTAGAATAACTCAATCCTTGCAGAATGTCATCATCAGTATTTTTCATGTAAGGAGATGACTCTGAACTTCCCCATCAATAAACTAGAATTGTTCTGCTCACTGTTTGAAAGACTAACTGGTTCATTTGAGGTCATCGAAACTTTACTATTAAGTTGCAAATGAAGCGGTATATTATAAAGTTTGCTATTTGTATTGTGTGCATTTTACTTGTAATTGCTACTACAGTCTCTGCTTGTAATGAACTTCTGATTTTGATGTCATGTCCATCATTCAGGTATTCTTAATAGAGGATAACAGGAAAAAAGGTCCAGGGAATTCTGTTAATTACAGCAACTACTGAGTAAAAGTAACAATTCCACCAAATTTTCACAAGGTATAAGTTTGGCATGGTTAATATACGCATTTGACTTATTATTTCTTGGTGGACACAGAAAGAAGCAGTTTAAAAATTCTTTGTAATTACAATGTCCAAACTGGGTAGAACCATTGTAAGAAATAGATATATTTAAAAAAAAAAAAAGTGTTATCATAATCATTCTAATCAGGAAGACTGTTGAAATTATCCAGTGGAAAAACCAGGAATATGATACCCAAATGACTACAGAATAAACCACCTTTTCCCCTTCTCTACTTTCCCAGTCATCTTTAGGTGTTTGGTTTTGTTTTTCCTTAGTGTCAGAACAACATTATTATTTAGAATCCATACTACCAGCATAAGAATATTTTGCAAAATAGAAAGTATGTAATGAGAAAAACTGACAATGTGAACTGTGTGAAAAATAGAAGTATCTTATAAATGCAACCCTTCCTTTATGACTTAAGAAATCAGAAGAGTTGATAGTCAATTTTGTTCTTTGACTGTTCTGCTGTCATCTTTACTGGTTGGCTTTTGATCTGATCTTAGGGATGAATGTAGTAATTTAAAGATATGTTATTCTCTAGACTGTGTTACAGGAATTAATATGTATATGGACTTAGTGGTTTGGTTCACATTAATGGGTTTCTGTGGCTTCTGATGGATATGTCATGGATTAAAATTTTTACACTACACAAACAGCAATAGAACATTATTACCTCCATTCTATTTTGAATCATTTGTGGGAAAATACGTGCTTTATGCCTCATTTGCAGCAAAATTTATTTTATTGTAGTGTTTAATTAATGAGTAATTCTGCCATTTGTGGCAAATGGCCAAAATATTATCTTCTGGTTTTAGACTGCCACTGTTTAGACAAAGTAGATTAGGCAGAATTTATCAAACTAGCATATTCATTAACAGTTTGTGGAAATTGGTGGTGGAGGTTTTCCTTGAATTATTTATCTAAGGTATTGGTTATAGGAGCTAAGTATTTTGAATAGAATATAACTGTATGGCTGAATTTAAGACTAAGAAAGAAGAGAACGTCTACACTTTTTAATACAGGAGTAAACTTTCACAGTGTTTTAATGAACAAACAGAAATAAAACAGGTATTTGTCCCTTGAGATGCTCTTAAATCAGTCATGCTGCTAAAGAGCTTTTAAGGGATTCCAGCACTAAATCCTATATAGATAGCAAGAAATGTTTACTTGAGGAAGAAAAGCTTCGGTAATGCTGCATTTTGGTACCAAAATAAAGAGATTTTTCTTTTTTCTTTCTCAGGCAGCTTGCCTTTGGTGAATTAGCAAGCTTGGTAGAGATCAACTGCTGTAGGCTTTTCAGAACTTTTCTAATTCCTGTGCCAGGGTGCAACTGGGCATTACAGTGCTGCATAGCACATAGCAGGTTTTATGAAAGATAAATAAGTATGGAAACAGCAATTCATTGCTAGTGTTTGTTTTTTACCTCTCTAAATATAGTTAGCACCCAGAGCTTTCAAGGCAAAGAATATGCCTTTCTAAAATGTCTCTTCCGTATTTATGCTGCGGCTACCACATTTGTATAAACAGAAAATTGCTCCATTCATGCTTTATTAGCTCTTCTTTTGTACCACAGCCTTGACCCCAGTCATCATAAATTGAGAAATAGTGGGGAACTAATGGAGACAGATGGGAATATGGCTTGCCATTTACTCAAATTGGTAAAGTAATTAACCTCAAGGTGCTGGTTTGCAAGAAAAATTGTTGGAATATCTCAGAGCGCTGGTAAACAGACTCCTGCTTTAACCACTTCTGACAACTGCATCATAAACTAGACTTATTCTGTTCAATTGACCTGTCAACGTCTTGAGTCCAAATAAAGATTTGTATTACAATGCTCTTGCTGAGAAGTGGGAGAACACTACTGCTGTTTCTTTTCAAATGGGTTGCTGTTCTCACCCTGCTAGATAGGAGCTGGAATGCCGTATATTCATACTTCAGCCATTACATTCCTTAGAAAACTTCCATTACTGATTGTGTGACAGCTTTGTGACAGCAGATGGTAGTCATTTGGCTAGAGAAAATGAAATGAAAAAACATGGGCCAGACTGACTGGGCTCATTTAGAACAGCAGTGGACAGAGGCCAGATCGAGTTTTTATTTATCGAGGGACACCATGTAATGAAGTCAGTTTCTTTTATTTTTCCCCTTTCTCTTTTTTCCCCTTGCAGATTGGGTGAACAAGATAGATTTTTAACATATTAGTACATAAATCAAAAGTCGTCTTGTAAACAGGAATATTTTATCAAAAAGCCCTCTTCCACATGAGAGTTTACAAATTCTTGTAAATTCTTTCTCCATCCAATTTTTTATTCCTCCCTCTCAATTTAATGGAAGCATCATTTAGATTTATTTTGTGCCCATTATCAGCTCTAATATTATTTTTTGAAAACAGCAAGTTAAATCTTTAGGGGGGCATTTTGTAAGTTGACTTACATGGGTTCAGCTGAGTAACTGGAAGAGTTTGATCATTCAAAGTCATGCAGTTCTTTATTTCCCATGTTTCTATTTGCATCTGAAGCAGTCATGATATAAAGAAAGAAAGATGTTTTTGATAATGGCATAAAATGTATCTGGAAGGCACATGTCAAGGGAACCTACGGAGTAATCTTCATCTAGAGTAAATATAGCCATTCAAGACAGATGAAAACTGGAAACATAGTATGGTATCTCAATTTGATGAAAACTCAATTGGTTCAGAAGCTTTCAAGGAGCACTCATTCGTAACTTCTGCTCCCCTAATTTATCCACAGAAACCTACAATGGCATCCAGTAATGCCTGGCTGCATAATGCTGCTTCAGTGTCATTATGACCATAGTAATTTAAACAATTTCTTTAGGTATTTATTTTTATGAATTTCAGGATTTAGGAAAAAAAAAACACCTCCAGGTGAGTGAAATAATAGAGTTTAAAATACATTTATTTTTCTCAAATATAAATTTTTCAGTAAATAACCATTTCCCTAATAATGGTCCCTAAAATCAAATTTCTCAGTAGGCATTGTGATTTAACATTTCATGCATTTTATATCAAGGTAGTCTTCTTTGAAATGTATTATGAGTTCAGAGACTGCCAAGGGTAATTTGTCAGTGTCACCTGCACTGGTGCGTTTCCATCATTGGATTAAAGATTTGTTAATGTGTAATTGATAAAGAAAACACCAAGCAGCATTTTGCAATGATGGGTAGTGGTTTAGAATAGCATTTTATATTTTTCTCCTGACAGGCATAACATTTTATGGGTTTTTTAAAACACTGTGTTCATACACACAGAAATCTCATTGGGTCCTTTGATCAGCCTTTCTCAGTAACTGTGATGGTGAGGTCACAGCACCTAATCCATGTTATCAGTCAGAGTCAGTGATTTTTAAATCTATCGTCAAATTATACTCTATTTCACGACCTCTCAAAGAGAGACACAACAACCTGTGGAAAACGGGATGAGCCAACAGCACTTGTAATTGCAGGGATAGAGTTCGGTAATTTTTTTAATTCTGAGAAGATACGCAGGTTAAACGTATTTGTTACCTGTGTTGTTTTCTTCTGGTTTCGAACATTTTAATTTATAATCAAACAAGAAGAACAGATGTAAGAGTTGTAATTTAATCATTTTATTGCTATCTTTGTATATTTTGAAGAATTAGGTATTGTACTCTTGGGAAGCCATATTTTATGCCTAGTTGGAAAAATGAATAATGTAATAATATGCAAAATGTGAAGTTTTAGAACTTCGCTACTGAGTAAGGCATATAAACTAATGATCTAGTTAAAGTCCCTTGTGCACCATAATAAATATGGACTAAATTTGTCATTATAGCTTTAGACAGAAGTTTCAGGCTACAGATTTAATTATATCCTTTTTTAATATTCATACTTCTAAACTGCATAATTCCTTTCTACTGTAAAACTGCATGTTATATTAAAACAAACAAAAATGGCAGATTACTAAATGGATATTAATGTGGAGTCAATAAGCATTTAATTTCTGTGGAGAACACTGCAAAAAAGGAGACTGTAAGCTTTGTGTTGCTCAGATCTTTTCTGAGATGCCCATCATTTGTACAGAGAAACTGCCTCCTGTTTTAATGCTGACTTTTGTTGCAGAGGTTAATTAGTTATTTATAGAACTCATAAAGGACACAGGGGCAATACAGAATACCTTTTGTTTGCCATTTAGAAACAGTGATTATTGAAAAGCCTAATTTAGTCTCCATATGATACAAGAGTTAGCTGAGACTAGCTCGTCTCACATTCAGTCAACACTGCTTAATGGTGTCCAGTTATTGATGACAATTAATAATGGCTGGATAAAATACCAGCACAGTGGAATGTTTAGTCCATTCTTCCTAACTCTGTAATATATGCTTTACTAACTTGAAGACTTTGTTTCCTTTACAGTATACAGTTGACCTGATTCTCAGATTAGGATCCCTCTGCTTTCATATTCCTCTAGGTACATGTTAAGTAAATGGAGAAAATAAATATGTTTAAAATGACAAATCTTATCCCATTTGTTCTCTTGGGAAGGCCCTTAAATGCAACCAGAGCAATGAAGAAGTACAAGGGTAGCAACAACCAATGTGAAGATAAAAAGGATGAAGAGCAGTAACACACAATATAATGAGAAATAGGATAAGAAATATAACATTTTATGGGGAAATAGAAGGAAAGTTCAAGTCAAACAGTTAATTAGTCATTATAGTTCCTAATAATTTACTATTTGGGTTCGCTCAGTTGGGAAGAATTGGTTGCAAAGAGGCTAAAGATGAACTGTGTACCTCTTTGGGTAAAGTCACAGTGGGTAAGTTACTCCCTTGAATATATACTAAATAAAGTATTGAAGGTGGCTGATATGTTTGAGCCAGTCGGGTCTAGGGCTCAAAAGTAAGTGTTTCATCTAGCACACAGAGCTGGTTTTGGGTGTGAAAAAGGTGTTCATGACTTTCAAATCAGCAATGAAGGTCTTTGATTTCTCACTGCCTGCTTAAGCGATCCTCTTTCTTGTTTTTCCTTTGGTTGCAAATGCACTAGCTAAGAGAAAGCTAACGCTTTTGGAAGAATAAAACTGCTGTTGCTAAAAGAGGAAAAATTCTATGGGTGATTGCAGCATATTTTTCATGTGACTTTCAGATAAGGATAGTGAATTATCTTGGGTTAATTTTGCACTATTTTTTCTATTATCTAGTATTGTAATTATTATTTTTTGTCTTGCTTCTCCATACTAAAATGCTTTTATTTTATCAGAGGGCATATTAGAAACATTTTTACATATTTATACATTTTCTTATTATGCAAATTGCCAAGAGCTATCACAAAGGTGAAGGAGAGTTAAAAATAAAGGTAAGAGGACTATTCTGGCAGACGGTCATTCAGTAGATGTACAAAGGACATATTTTGTCAGTCTCAGAACTAAAAATTTTTAAGTCATCAGAACATTTCTGTAGGGATACTAGCTGCTCCTGGGATGGGCTGAAGAAAGGGGAAAAACACTGTTTTCTGGTTAATCCCTCAATGTAGCTCTCCACTAAGGCTGGCTGAAATAGCAACATTTTCAGTGTTGTTTTGTGAATACAGCTTTTTCTTACTACTTAATTCTGAACATATTCTCTTGATTTTTTTTAAAAAATAAGCGTTTTCTTGTTATAGGGCTAAATATTATAACCATGCAGCCACACAAAAGTGCAATCAGAAGTTCAGAATAATTTCAGAGGGCCTACAAAATACTTTAATACACTAACGATGTGAAAAGCTGCAAGTTTGTAATTAATCAAAACCAAGGTAATAGTCATAATCATGTTTACTGTGTCATTGCCTAATTATTGACCAAGAAGCAGGTCAATTGTGCCAGATGTCGGGTGAATACAAAGCAACACAAAGGCAGCTTCTGAGAGCTTACAGTTTAAACTCTATGAAATGAAAACTTAGAACAAAAATTCTGTAATTTTTGGGGAGTATAAAACTTAGACGTCAAGGATCCCTCCATCATGAATATTAAAACTGTAGAACTCTAAAAGATCTGAACTTATCAGTCAAGGATGAAAAGTGGCATAAATTAGGGACAACAGGTGACCAGTCAGTCAGACTATAGTCTACAGTTTAAAAACATCTTTGAATTACTAATGAGCCTTTTTGAAGAGGCAACATAGCTTGCAATTTAAGAACTCCACCTTCTGTTGGTATTGCTCAACATATCAAAGCTTAAACATACATCATTTGGCCATGTCTAGATATTGCAGTCTTTTGGCAAAGGAGATGAATGAAATGCAGTACATTATAAAGGTGGGCTTTAGATTGACACTACCATCTGCCCATAAGTAAATTGTCCTAATTACAAAGTATGCACTTACTATCACGGCGAGTACCATGCAACTAGCTTGACATACAGAAGGAGAATGTTATACTATTAGCCCAAAAGTGAGTAAAAAGACATATTAATCACTCAGAGATTCCATTCGAGCATTAGAAAACTGACTTTCATCTATTGTGATCAGAGTCCATTTCAGCTCCCTCTTGTATAGTAGCTTATGCATCCCATTAGATATGTGTACATTTTGACGAATTTCAATTTTTTTTAGTTCTTTTCTTAGACAGGAATGGACACAAAAAATTAGTATAATTTTCTTTTTTGTTCTCATTTATTTCTCTCTGGGTTTATATCCTTTAGGGTTTGCCTAATTTTTTTTTTATTATTTTATTTCTGTTTTCTTGCATTATGTTATTTTTCTGGTGTTAGTCTCTACTGTGCTGTGAGAGAATACTCAAGTACAGGCCAATTTCTATTTCAGTAGGAGAATCTGATTTCTGACATACCTCAAAAGAAAGAAGGAAATATCTAAGTGCATTTCTCCTCTGTGAAAAAAAATATTATTAATGTGTTCAGGCAATGTTAACACTGGTTCCAGTCTGAGATCAGCATAACATTTACTATGATATTTTGTCTGTCAGGTTCTCTTGTTGATACTTAAAACTTTCAATCAAAAAATCAAACCTAACAGTTTTTTTAAAGAGTGACTTTGAAAGCCCTGCTGAACATGCGTAGACTGCTGACTGTTTTCCTGACCAAGTTAGATGTCTGACCAGGACATAACTTTTAAGTGCACTGAATCTGGTTAAATACTATACCAGCATTCCTCCTTTCATGTCAGGTCTTTTCCAAGGTGACCTAATCAGAGTTGTTTACAACTGCCATTTGCCTCCACCTGTGCTGTTATTGATGGTATATAAAGAGCTCTTCCTTGCATGGAACAATGCACCAGCCAGGTAGCCACGAAAAATTGCTGAGCAAAGGGAAAGTGTCTCCAGAGCACTGACATACAGTCGAGTTACTCCAGCTTAGCGCATTTGGCATATTTTCCTAATAGTTTCATTTCCACATAGCTTTATCTGACCATAGATACTATATTCTAGATCTGTAGTGATTTTCTGGTAACTTTTGTTCCTACTCTGCAATGAAACAGAATGAATTACTTACCCACGAGTTCAAAAATACCTTGGTATTTAGTTAAGAAAGATGCTTGTGATGGCCATTGCCAAATTGTAATATTCCCAGTCTATAGTGTTTCTCCTTGGGCATCCAGAAAATAAACTATTCAATTCACAACAAACTTTTTAGGTGGATGCTCTTGTACACATAATAGAGTTAGCACTTTCACATTTTGGCATTTAACTTCAGGTGTATGAGGTTGGATTTTTATGAAGACAAGAAGGTACTTTAACTCAATTAAGAGCAGAAGCCTGTCTTGTGGTCTTTGCATGTTCACTCTCTATCCACTGATTCAGCTGAGGGAACTAAGATGCCTCACCTGGGTCAGATGTTAAAATATGATGTTAAAATATGATGTTTATATTATTCAGTATAAATACCACTCTTCAGGTATCCTTAGGGTCTTACTGCGAAATAGGTGGGTGCAAAATAGTGTGCTGAGAAGTCATACTTGTGCTCACTGTAAACAAATGCTCCGATGCTCACAAGTACTTGTCTACTAAAAATGGTCTGCTAGTGCCCTGTTACTCAGGTGACAATGATAAGCCAGTTTGCTGACATACAAGAGACAGAGAATTTTAAATGGAAACTAGAAAGTCACTCATAAGCCTTGTTCAGATTCATCTCTCTCAAGAAGCCACAGGTTTCGAATCATTGGGCACTGAAAGGTAGTGCCCACTTTTCACTTACAGAGCATCATCGTACATTTCATTTCAACATTTCTTTCTCAACTGATAACTGCATTTGCAGCAGAAATCAAGGCACGTCTTGTAAAATTGTCACACAGGAGATGCCATTTCATCATTTAGGGGGGTCCTGTTTCCTAATGTAACACTAAGTGTAACACAACTAAATGAAAATAACGTCAGTTTTGTCTCAAAAAATGTAATGTGATATCAGTTATCATTCTTCCCAAAGGGGGCAATAATGCAAGAGAGAATAGTTTAAAATGGGGAAAAATGTTCCCTTCTCAGCCACAGTAGGCTGTCAGCTGCTGAATCTGTGTTATTTTCAATTAGGCTCATCTGATGCCTGTGTATAAAGGAGATATATGTCACTTTGCTGGAGACACTGTGAGATGCCTAGGTTAACAAAGCCTCCAATGCCTTTGACTTAAGAAGCAGTCAAATAGATCAGCATTATTGCATTTCTCATTTTAAAAGTATTTTTAGGTCTTGCTGTTAAAACGTTGTTCCTGCTAAATTATGAGCCAGTGAGACAGAGTTTTACTAAGCTTCTCATATATACATGAAATTATGTCTTTATATGAGAAAATATCCTGCAAACAATTATGTATGTGAGCAAATTTACTCTTTCCAGCGTACCCAAGGGTTTGATAAACTGAACTCTAAAAAAATCAACGCTAAAAATATTCCCTTTTTAAAGTCAGAATATGCTTAAATGAGTTCACTTAGAGAGAAAATGACAACCACATTAAAAGCTTTAACAAAGAGTACATTAATGGCAAATACATGAAATTTTGTCTTCTAAAAAGTTAGTTTTGAATATTAAGTGCACATGATTTAACAAATATCATATGTAAGCAGGGCTCATTCCTGTTATGCTCTGTGGCATTTGTTCTGTGGTGCTGCTTGAGCCCTTTTATACAGAACAGCATTACATTTGGTTAAACACTGTTTGATTTTTTTGTGCATAGCTATACTAAGTGACAGCTCTCTACAGTGTTTGTCAAGCTCATGGGAATAATCCAAGTCAGTGTTCCTGGACCTTGATGAATTTCTCAAGTTATAGGGATTGAAGTGGCTAGTGGCTCATCTGCAAGAGTCATATGTCACCTGCCACAGCTGAAAAAAGATCTTTTTCTATCTAAGGAAGAGAATTGTCCTTCTGCTTCACTGAACTGAACTTTGTGCTTAAGCTCACATTTTAACATGACTCGAGACATGGAATCTGGCAGCTTCTTTATCATTTACCCCACATTTTGCCTTTTCCCCATACCCCAAACTGTCATCTTTCTTCCCTCCACTAGAGCAGACGTTGTTTTCACCTTTCTAGTTTGATCAGCTTGCAAGCAGATGTTCTTATGTAATTTTTAATTAATTGATTTCTTCCTTGGAGGGTTTTGGTTCATCTGTTTTAAGAAGATACCTTAACGTAAAAAAAAAAAACAAAAA
>VZRS01015172.1:243926-268926 GCA_013398055.1 Ifrita kowaldi
AAAAAAAAAAAAAACCAACAACAAAAAACACCACACCAACAAAACCAGAAAAAACCCACCCAAAATTACATGTGCTTGCTGTCTTGTGAACTTCAAAATGAAAATATAGTAAAATATGTGAGTGAAATTAAAGCAACTCTTAAATAAGTTGAAAACATTATGCATTATACCTACAAATATCTTAGCTAAAATGTATTCATTATGTGTGCTGTTTGTATCAATGTCACTCCACCTCGGTGCCACTTCCCCATGTCCATCCTTAGAGTTCCACAGTCTCATTCACTTTCTGCCTCCAAAAGAGAGGGAGTTTGAGAAATAGGGAAATATAGAAGAAGATAGAATATCTGAGGATAGTACTTTCCTCTGCCTTCTTTCTTTCTTTTTTTTCCTCTTTAGGCCTTTAATGTTCTTTTCTTTAGACAATATTGAAGGAATGAGACTGTAATGAGAAGTAACATTAAGACCTTGATTCACTTAGCAGAAAGACAAGGACCAGTTTCTGGTGTTATACAGGCCCCCAAGATGTATTTCCCGAGCACAAAAAAAGCGCCTTTTTCTGCTGGGGACTGTTGAGGTTGTTATAGTTAGAAAAGTTAATCCCTTGTGGGTTATAATCGCCTGTTGAATCACTTGATTTGTGGACATATTTCCTCTTCAGTCCTTTGACTGTGCCAGTTAAATGGGCTGCCACCTCAGCTGACTGCCAGCACCATCATCTTGCCAGAACTACCCCAATTCAACCTACCAGCCAAACCACAGTTATGAGCACTCCCAACTGAATTTCATTTGATATATACTTGGTTACTTGAACAAGTATTACCAAACAAAGGTAAGTTTTTGCCATCTCTCTTTAATGTTACTTAAATATCTTTTAGGAAAAGTTCATTTGTATTTCTAGCATGATAGGAGAATAATTTTATCTGAAATAGGGTAGGGAGGGAGATAAGCAGCTAGAAGAAGCAGCCTTTCAGGTAACATAGCTGGATTTTAAAAGACACGCGTCCATATTCTCACCCATTGGATTATATGTGATTATAGTTTCCTAAATATATGAAGATCTGGATGTCTGTGAGCCAGAGATCTGATTGGTGTTCTCTAGCACTTTAAGTGTGGAGGACTTCCTAAGGAAATAATTTTATAACAAGAATGATGGAGATCTGAAACTCTGCAAAACAAAATATGTATGTGTACCAGTCCATACAGACCCAAGTCACCTAAAAAAGTCATCTAACAAATCCTTTCACATCCACTTTTCCAGGTTTTCTTCTGTCAGCAATAAAGTGCGAACCCCAAGCCAGAACAGATCAGTTTATACAAACTACTAATAACAACCAATCCCTTCCTGGAACACTGTCAAGGAACAGCAAAGAGTGAGGACACTCCTTTCCCCTTGAAGGCCTTCACACAAGTTTTCAGCTATGATTAGAAAAGATAAGTGGGAGGACTTTTATGCTGGAGAGTAAAATATACCTGTCATAAGTATAATTGTACATGAAGTGTTATGAGAAAGGAGAGCTCCACACTGAAGTATTTACATCACAGAAGCTATGATCTCTGGACAGAAAGAAGGCTTAAATGTTTCAATCCCTAAAGAAAACCCATATAAACTTTGTGTTTCTAACTAAAATCCTATTACAGATCCCATCAGTAAACATAAACCCTGTAGAACCTATAACTTTACTGCATTTTTCTCCTTCTGTGTCTTTAAAGAATATAATCCTTTGTTTATTTAAACTGTGTTGAATTCCTCTGTTGCCACTGAGGAAATGTATTTATCATTCTTGAAATATGTGTTGCATACCTACCTTTCATGCCAGAAGGGAGTAATAAGTAAAAGGTAACTAATTGTTTAGTAGCTGACCTGACAGAGAGGAGATACTTGGCCAGAGAGGACTGATCCCACATAAATTGGCAGAGGGAAGGTGTGTAAGCTGTGTTTGTTACTGGACTTTTTGAGGATTTGTAGGAGAAACGCACTGTGTATGCTGTACAATGAGAACAGTGAGATGTGGTAACTTTCACCATATAATAAACACTTAGAGAGTAGGCAGTGAAGAGAGCTGTGCACTTTATATGCAAACAAAGAATATAACAAGGAAAGTTATGTTGCTAGGACCACAGGGTAATTCAGACTAGAAAGGACTTCAGGGACATCTCTGGCTGACCCTCAAAGTAGGGTCAGGTATGAGATCACACCAGGTTATTTGATATTTCATCCAGTCTTGTCTTGAAAACCTCACATATCACATCTTGAGATGCCCTTAACCACATTTAATTTGCAATAATGAAAAATGTATTTATTTTTCTTTGCAAAAAAACTTCTTTGGCTCACATAACACACTTCATTGCTGCTCCCGAGACCCAGAATTCTCCCTCAGAGTTTAGACAAAAATTTTTGGGAGGTCAGTCCTCCTATTTCCATGAAAACATAAGCATCATTTATAAAAACCCTGAGAAGTGAATTCAGTTTGCAAAATGTTTTGTACTGTCAGTGCATGTTTTGGACTAAGTAAGTTTCTGATTAGCTCTGAGCTCCACTGGCAACATTCAAATTTTTTCCAAACCTCCCCATGATCTAGGAGGTTTGGATCCAATAGCACAGATTTGGGACAGTCTATAATTCTGATATTGCGAATATGCTTCAGGCTCTGTAGCCTTTAAATCTGTTGAATATATCTGAATTACTGATTTTATTATCTAATAACTTAGAAAACTAATTGAAACACAGCCCTAAATATGGACTTCATTTCTGCTATCGTATTTTGACAGTGATTTTTCATTTGAATCCAGCAATCTAATAATTCTGGCATGCCAGTGCTGGACATATTTAAAATTAGTCCTGTGGTCTTTTACATATTTTACAGTTGAAAGTATAGTGACAAAAATGGGTAAGAATTAATGGCAGCAGGTAATGTTTTAAAAGCAACAAAAAAGAGACAAAAAAGTTGGGGTGGGATGCAGGAAAGCAACTTGGAAGAAATACTTTCATTTTTCTCAGTTACCAGAATCTGCATTCAATTTCCAAGTCCTTCTGGTCCTATTAAATACCAGACAAACAACACAGACGCTGCTGGAGCAGCATTGGTTATTTTGCAATGCTTTACTTGGCTGTGTGAAAAGCAGACAGTGTGAGGTTATAAGAACTGTTTAAGATTTGAAATATTTTTGTTCAGAAATCTGACATGATTTGCTAGTTGTGACAACTGGTTTGACAATGACCAGTGATTTAGGTCTACCTGTAATAAGTGAATTAATCTGAGTTAAAACATAGTGATCTGTCATGTTTAGAGATACCTCAACAGCTGGCTGACTTGTCCTCTGTCAAGCTAGTTTGTCCTGTGCAAATCTTCTGTCAAGTACGGAAAAGAACTGTTGAGAGAAAATTACATGGCAGTTTCAGAGTTAGTGATGAATTTTTCTCCCAACATACCAGCTGTGCCTGCAACACTATTTTTTGTGGCATTAATCAAATATCTTGCCTGGAGCACCTTCTCTTTTCCACAGGCTAGAAGATGAATCTGTCAAAAAATTTCACAGGGACTTGCCAAGAGCTTTTCCTAAGCTCAGGTACTACTAGTCCATGCACTCGAAAGTTTGAATAATGCTTTTAGGGATGTTGTTCTGAAATTAAAAGTCCTGCAGTATACTTTTACTATATACATGAATTCAAAGCCATCGTTGTAGATGAAATAAAGGAGTTTGTCATATGGCAAAGTGCTCGAGTGCTCCACTTGCTGACTTACATCCTTGCGTTTATTTTTAGTTGTAGTTCTGCAGTTAGCAAACTACAAGAACAATGAAAGGCCACAGAGTGATCCAGCCACTTTTTATGCAGATGGAAAAAGTTGAGACAAGGTTGATAAATACAAATACGTATTCTATTCTTTTATCAAGATATTGCATATTTTCATTAAAAGTATAAAGTGTAGGAAATTCCAGATTACAGGTTTTCATAAATAAAATCAATTTTATTTTAAGCAACACAGAATAGAAGTGTATTTTTATCATTCCCCATTGTATTAGTACTGAAATTTTAATTAAAAATGAATAGACCATTTATTATATGAACATTGGGGCACAAACGCAGCAATTAAGAGAAACTATAGATTACTACTCAAGAGAGACAACAAATATTCTTTTACATTTATGTGCATGGATACCATTATATATGCTTAGTGACACCAAAGGTGTGCTAAATGGTTTCATAGCTTAAAAGCTGGCAGCAAAGTTGAGTTTACTTAGCACTCAAAGCCAGCAAAACGCAGACATGTAGCGCCAACAGTAGGCAGGATATTGAACTCCTTCCTATAGGCACTTGGAGAGAAAAGGTTAAAGAAAAGAATTCTTCTGATTTTCTATCTGAGCAGTGCTGAGACGTTGAAGAGGTGCATTCAGCTTAATAACTGAAGTATCCTTCACTGGAGAAAGACCATACATTGTGATTGCATCTAGTTTCTGAGATTGCTTTCCTTTTCCCACTTCCATTGGTTCTCCTATTCATAGATTGGCATTCACATTACTCCTTTTCTTCCAGATCTTACAGATACTGAAACATGTATTTCACACGGATTGAAGAAGCAGAAGTAGAATCAATTTAGTGTAACTCCTGCAGGAGATCTCATGTAGACTAATCATCTCTCTGGTTATGTCAAAGGCCTCTAATGAGTGTGATGGCTAAAGCATGGCCCCAGACTCTGCTGCATAGCCCTTGTGGGGGAGGTCATTCATCAGCACACCAACATCATCCCTTCGTCACGCTAAGGTCTGAAATCAGATGTGAAAGGACCTAGGCTGTGCTGATGTCTTTATCTGATTATCACTCGTTTGCACAAAGAGTTTGAAGAGACATTGGCCTTGGTTAACAAGAATTTTCAAACTTTTCTCTGCTCCTGATTTTATTAGTCCCAGATAGGGCCCCTGGAAGGACTCTTGAGACTGGTTTTCGTTCATGACACCTTGAAGATCACAAAGCCCTTTAAGTACATTATCAATACTATAGTTTCAACAAGTTCTAAAGGGATTTTGATGCTGCTTCCTCCCCAAAATGAAAACTGGACCTAGGAAGCATTATACATCTCTGAGGAAGATACTTATTTAAAAATGGAATTTCTTCAGGATTTGAATTTGTAAACTTTCTTCTGCAAAAAGTATGGCAATTTTAGAAGTGCGCAGAAATAATACTTAAAAGATAAACAACATTAAAAAGCACAGGCTCTAGCTACAATTGTATTTTCAAATTCTCTGTATTTTTTCATGCTCTATGTGATAATGATTGTAGTCTTATTACATACTGAGGAAAGCTAAGCCGGTGTTTTAAAAGCTGGCAACAGACTACATCCAAAATAAAGAAACTAAAAATAAAATTAAAAACCCCAGGTTTTTTACTGTACCAATTCCGAACAAATTTTGAAATGTTGAAAATGCTTGAAATTTTGAAAATCTTCTGTGTCCATAACCACTTGTAAATGATGCCATTTTTTTCTTTAACATTAAAATTTGTTTCTATAACAAATTAAAATCAGGCTCAAATCATTATCATTAGCATTGATAATAGAGTTCCAACCACCAAAATATATAGCTGCCCACATTCCTAATTCAGCATCACATCCATTTGTTTTCGGATACCTGAGTATTTGTGTTGACTTGCCTAACCTTATACTTCATTAGCAAAGGCATTTTCAAGAGTCCAACTAATATTTGAGAAATGTTTACATATTACTTCATTGTTTTGAGTATGTTCAGAATCTGCATGAAAGAGAACAACTCCACAACAATATCTATGGTTATTGTGACTGAAGTTACTTTACAGTAATTCAAATAGTTTTTACAATGTGTTAAAAGAGGGAATTAATTATTTTAGATAGGCTGCAATACTAGAACTACTGTGCTAGGTAATATTTGACAAGTCCATCTGCCAGCCCTCCTGTCTTTCTACCTATCTTTTCTCAAGTATTTCTGTCTGCAGAAGTACTTTTAAAATTGCAACAAAGAAATAGAGTGAGAGGTTCCTTAAATCATGCTATTGGATATCCAAAAAGGTATATTATTTTGGATGTGGTGTATTTCACAATTTGACAAGTTGGAACTTTGTAAACTGACAATTGGGCACAGACGAAGGTATCCATTTATCTCGTATATGTCTTGTTGAGGCAAAGCTGTCAGACAAAATCTTATCACATGGTGCCCCATTTGTTTTCTGTAGTGATTTATGATGGTTTTGAAAAGGTCTTGTGATCCCATAGGCTGCCACGATTCTCTGACTCTTCTCTGTCAATGGATCAGATTTTTGACATTTTCTGAGAGCATTCAGAAAAGATTTGATAAATCAGCTTGTGGTGTTTATTTTAATTGATCTGAAGCCCATTCCTTCAAGAATTCATCAAACACTGTGACAGGGTCTGGGTGTGCTGCAGTGAAATGAAAGAACTGGGTTGGCCATGCTTCTGTGATGGTGATATAGATATTTTGTTGAAAGTTTATGCTCACAGACGAGAAGATGCCATAACTAATTTAGAATGCTGTAAATCTTTTGACGCAGATTCTAATTCATAAATCTCATCCATCACATGTGATTCATGAAACGATAGACAACCCTTGATGAGAAGGTACTTTTGTGTTCCAAGTTCCTTACATTTTTTTCCTCTTCAGAAATAAATCACTCCAAAACAACAGAATTCTGTTATGAAAGTGGCGCTGTAAAGGTCTCTTATTATTTTTGCATCTGTTCTTCTTCTCAAAAGGGATAACATTTCTTCTCTTTAAGATGCAAATGGATAAAACTGTGTGCATGCACTTCACTTTACAACAGGGAGAAAAATGTAACTGATTGCAGTGGTTCTGGTTGAGGAGTCATCACATTTGGCTGGTATAACCTGGGTCTCTTTTCTTCTCTCACAGGAACCTCCATCTGTTGAAAACATCACCACAAACACCTGTCCTGATCAACCACAGTCAGTGTCTTTGATCTCTTCACTCATTCCTGTTGCGCTTGGTTGGTAAACCTGTAAGAAGACCATTGCAGGATCTGAGCCTCTCTCTTATCAGCCAATCCACTCTTTTTCCTTCTACGTTGAGGCATTGCTGCTGAGTGGTGGCTGTGGATGGTCAAGGAGGGAATTTGTGGTGGTGTATTTGATCTCTCTAATTAAGGGAAAGGAGCATGGGATGACTGATAAGCAGGCTGGCCTATCAGGCAATGAGTGATAATAAAGAAATAAATGCCGCTCAGCAATGTTGCCAAGAAAACTGCTGAGTACTGGTATCAATCAATGTCTATTTATCTGTCTAGGCCTCTGTCTTCAGATATAAAGCCTAGGTAGCACCAGACTTTATTAGAATAATAAAGTAACAAAACCAAGCATTCAAAAGTTAGGTAGTCTTAGAATTAAGTTTGTCTGTGCAATATTTATTTGCCATCCTTCTGAATACATGTTTTGACATTCTTCCTCAGTGTCACGCTTGTGGTAAAACCAAATACAGAATTGAGTGAGCAATTATTCATTGTCCTTAAGTCAGGTACAGAACCCAGTTGACCACATATTCTTTTCTTGCAATAGTCTGTTTCACTTGCATTTTAACTTCTGCATGAAGTGAGGCTAGTGCCTCATTTCAAAATGATAAGTCACTACTTCTGTGCTTTTCTTGCTTACTCAGAAGTGCTAGGTATGTGGACTGCGAAAGAAAGTGATCAAGTTTTTTCTCAACAGTTTATAAGATAACACTGGAGGATCTTTAATGCAGATTTTAATGCTGAGTTTTAACTGAGTTCTTGAGAGTATGTGCAAATGGCAGTTTCCAACATCTTATAACTCAGTTCCATACTCATTTGAAGAGATAAAACATGCTTTCCTTAAATGAAGACATACACTTCTTCGAAGATACTTCTGCAGAGGATTGAAGTTGGCTCTCTTCAGTTAATCAATTAGTATTTTATGGAAATATATGCTCATATCAAGTCTTATTTCTCCTTGCTATCTTCTTCAAGTCTTTCAAAACAGTTAAGGCAGAAGGAAACATGAAAGAAAATGCAGCCTAAAGAACTGTCTAAACGACTTTTTGTGGGATACTTACTGGCTGAAATGGCAACAAGTAACAATCACAAACTGAAGAATGGAATCATCACCATCCACTCAGTGCAGAGCTTTATAGGTTACTGATTCCTTTTTGTCTTTAATTGCAGACCTCACTGTTGGTTACTGGGAAAATCAATCATTTCTCCTGCCTTACATTGGGTCAAGCGATTTGGACTTATTTTTTGCTGGAAACTTTCTGTGTTTATTTCCCCTACCGATGGCTTCTTTTGCATATGCTTAGGCTAAGTTTTGTCTTCTCACATGATCATGGATAGACCTGCAAAGCTGTTTCGAAGACTCTTTCTCTAAGCTGAGAGAGGAGCTATCAGCATGGCATGTTTTCCAATGCAGTGTTCTGCTCCTCCACACGAAGAAGAAAAGCTTAAATTTTCTGCAACCCTGTGGTGTCCAGATGCCATCAAACAGGGAAGATTGAGGGCAAGTAGGCATAATTCAAGGTGAGGGATTGAACATTAGCACTCTGTGCTTTTCTTTCCCCCACACTTCAGTGTCTTCCGTCCTATCTCTCTTTGCCTCTCATTATTGTCTTTTTCCTTTAGAATAACTGTGGCATGAAAGCAGTTGCCTGTGTGCCTGATTCTCAGCCCTGTTATTTCATAGGCATCTTTCTATAAAGAGACACTGAGATCCTAACTTAATCTGGTGTTAGGCCAAGACTTAGCAGACAGATTCGACTTTCACAGAAAGCTGTTTAGAGATGTGCTGGACTGTATAAAGGGCAATTTTAAAAAGCACTGGCAGCTCTTAGCACTGTCCAGCGTATTGCCAACAGGTGAAGTTTTCCAGCATGTCTGCAATTCAAGGTTTTAATAAAATAGTTTTTTATTCGACCAACTGCCAGTTGCCAGGTCATAATCAGTTAATAATGAACTTGATGTTTAGCTGTGAGCTAAAGCAAGAAAACTCTCAAAGTCTGCAATAGCCGAATCAGCAGATTTTTCAGTGTAACTTCTCCATCAAAGAAGCAAATGGTTTGGAATATAAATGAATGGCAGATTTAGCCAGTTTTTCAAATTTTCCCAATGGTCTTTGAGCTTCAGATATCAGGGGGTTTTCACTCAAGATGGATGAAAAAGAAATATGCTTTGACCATTGTTAATTTTTAATCTCCAACTGTGTTCTCTGCTTCCTGCCACCAACACCACCAAAATATTGAGTGGCTTTTGCTTTTCCCAAAATGTTTTCTTTTTTAAGTCGTCGTTGTAAACAAGTAACATCTAATAAAATGCATCTGGAATAAAGAGATCTGCCAATCATATGGAAAAAAAAAAAAAAGACTGTAATGTCAACATTAACAATTAGGATTATGCCATCCCCACCTAACTTGTGGGTTTTGATCTTATGTAGGAAGGAAGGAAGGAAAGCGATTTTATAAACTATTCACTAAAGGTTAATTCAACAAATATCATATTCAAGTTCTCTTTTTCTTCTGTTAGTGTGTACCATCTCTTTAATGTCATTCATGGGAACATAGAACTCTATGCTTAGCTAGTACGAATTTTCATGGCTGTTTTAAAACCAGTGAAGCTAAATCAATTTACTCCAGTTAGGGTCTGCTACTTTAAAAAAAACCAAAAACACAGAAATTATTCTTTTTGCCTATTAGAAAAGTGATTTTTTAGGCATTTTGCAGCAATTGGCAGTTCTCAGTTGTTTCTCTTTGCTCTACAGAACAGCCACTGATAAGTCTCATCAAATGATGCTTCTCAATACAGCAGCCCTGGCAGTTTATATTAAAGGAAGACATCAGGTGGTGTTGAGTGAGTTAAGAAAGCATATCATTGTTAATTAATTTATTTTCCATATTGGCCTGCATTGTGTACAGATGCTTTCATCCAACCTGAAAGGTACCACGGCAAGCAGGTGTTACAACAGTCTTAGCCCAGAGGTATCCAAGTCTTTTTGCCTGGCAGCATTCCAGCTACAGACTGGAGCTAGCTTTTGGAGAAGTCGTCAGTGAGATTGATTACACTTTGGAATTTCCATTGATTAATTATCTCTCCAATTCTTCACTATAGGCAACATCCTGAGTTTCGAGACTATGCATGAAAACTTATTGCACTTGTTTTCATCAGTTTGAAACACTGTGGGATTTTGATGGGTCATATCTTACAGAAAGGGAGATAGAGGTGGTTAGATGTTGCTGTGCTCCTGTGCTTCTTCACAGACTGAAGAAAACAGAGAAAACCATCCAGGCAGGGTTTCCTTACCAAGTTTGCCTCTAGCCTTTTTAACTGCCAGTAGTCAAATAAGTGGTTTTACTTCAAGAACAGCAACAGTTCACAGAGTTACAGCTGGTTGTTCTGCTAGGAAACAGTTCATTCTTGATGTTTTGTAAAGAGATAAAGAATTCAGTTTTTACTTTCTTTTCTTTCCTGTATACAAAGATTAGCACTGCTTGGTGTAAAGGAATAAGACAATACTTTTTATTACATTTAAGCTATTGCTTACAAACATGAATATGGAAAGATTCCAATAGAAAGGCCACTCTTTTTACACATTTACCATTCTAACCCTACTAAGAGATATTTATTTCAACAGATACTTGTAAAAATCTCTTTCTAACATAAATCTTGGGTCTTAAATGAGTGGAGCAGTAGACTAACCAGCTTAATAAATGTGAGAGATGAAACGCAACTAATGGACAGGACATTTCAACCAGGTGTTATCAAATCATTCATTGCACTAAGTGCACTCTCAAGTTCTGTTGTAAAAACAATTAAAGTACTGATGGCAGGCTTAAGTTACTTCAAATCATTTGGCAGAATTGATCCACAATTATCTTTGTAATCCCTGAAGCCCCAAACACTAAGTCCTCCGTCCACTTTGTATTTCCTACACACAGTTCTCAACGTGTCAGCAGCCATGCTTAATTCCATTGGCACCAGCAACTTCACTGGACCTAAGAATTCCAAACTCTAAATATGCTTGTGCTCTGAATACTGGAGTTCAAGTGTATGAACCACCTGTAGGACAGTATACCCATCAACTTTCAGAGAGTTTGTAGTTTTTAGTCATGTTTTCATGTGTATATGAATGTGTGTGATTAGAGAATAAGTGAGACATTAATTTGTTCTCTGTGGATGCTTATTTATTATTTGAAAGGGTGTTTTCTTTTGTTTAGTGTCAGAAGGCTTGTAGTCATTCTGCTTTTTAGGAAATGTTATGCTTATCTCTAATATGAATCTCAAAACGAAATAGAAAAATGCTTTTAGTGGAGTTTTGTATGAGTTCTCCAAAATGTAATAAAGACATTATCATATCAAATGGATAATTCATACAGCATGGCACCTTTCCTCTGGCAGTTTAAAAATGCAACTCCCCTTGGCAGGGAAAACGTCAGTCCAAATGATTAGAGTTTAGCAGAGTAACATGTACTGGAGCACAAAACTGAACAATGGCAAATGTTAGACAGCCTGAATTAGAGGCAGTGATTTTTGTTACATCCATAATAATTTGGAGATTTGTGCCTCTCACATAATCACTGTAGAACCTAGAAGCCAAATTTTCTCCTGTGGCTAATGACATGAAGGAAGAGGCATGAGAACAGGAGAAGAAATTTTGCCTGACTTTTATCCTGTGGATGTTAGACCAGAATGTGCCCACAGCAGGTAATAACGGAAGAGATGCCAGACAAAATTTTGAGCTATGAATTTAAACCAGAATAGTCCCACTGGAGACTTCACTGTGGGAATCTCTGGCTGAAAATTTTTTTTTCTTGTGCAGCCCCTGTGTAATGTAAAATGAAAAAAGCAAGTCCAAGAACACACCCCTATTTTCTGCAGAATTAATGGAGGCATCCATTCCACTGTCAGCAGCTTTATATTTCAGATAGACCCTCTGATAGAAAGGATTTTTAATTGCCTTCCTACTGTGAAATCTTATCCCCCCACTTGTTTAGTCTCCCCAGTTCAGGCACTGGGCGTCAATGTGCTTTTGTTTGTTTTAATGCCAACATATTGAACCATTAGAACAGAAGGCACCACTTAGTCCATTACCCAGTCAATTTTCAGTTTAAATACCATTCTTGCAGGCTCATAAGGGATTATGAGTGGTTTGAGTGGTGCAGTGAGCTTTTTTGTCTCTATTGCACAAAACAGGGAGTTATTCTATCTCCTTGATAATAAGTTGCTCAGAGTAAGGCAAGAAAACAGAATTTCAGTTATTGAATATTTAATTCTGGACAGCAGTTTAATCAGAAGTGGGATTTGGGCAATTGCTCTAGCCCCCACCTAACATACTACAGTTTCAGTTCTTAGTATTCCTTAATTATCCCACTGAGATGTTTGAGGAGCAACTAGTGGTAAATGAACTTGGCAAATCAGCTATTACCCAAGTAATGAAATACAAATACATATGTTTGACAATTCTGCAGGGAGATTGTTGGAGCTAAGATTCTCCATGGATTGTATTGGCCAAGAGAGAAAAAGCAGGTGTTATTATCAGAATTTGTATACAAACAATCTGACTAGAGTTTTAAAATAATGTGAAGCTTTTTTCCCCTTCAGCTAATTCCAAGCATGTTGGTTATTGTGTGGAGAGCACTTATTGTCAAATAATGAATCCGTACCAGCTGTGGATTGACACAGTGACGTAGCTCTAAATATTCAAGGATTTTACGTTGTAGCTAAGGATGCATATCAACTTTGCATCTAACCTTAAACAAAAGAGAGTTCAGCTCTACTGAGAAAATTGATTTTATTCAGCAGCAAGGCAAGGGAAATTAGTACATTCAATATTTGTAGAAAGAAAATAGCAAAGCCCACAAGTCTGGGTGGTTTGAGATTGTTCTTTGTTTTAGTAATTATACCTTTATATGTTAGATCTCATATTTGCACTTTCAGAAGTATTCTAAATGGTTTATGCATCAATCATGTCCTGGACCTGCTGGATTTCTACACAATTTTACTATGAACTTACAGCCAAACAAATTCAAAGCGAAACTGAATTCTAACTTTACTGCTGTATCTACCTAATTCTGTCTGTCTGGGACATTAGAACAATTTAATTAGTAACCAAATGTCAGTTGCCTCTAGTTCATTTGCATGATATCTCAATGTGCTAATTTCTGAAATTAGCATAATTTATTATTTAAGCTGTCTTTGATTTCAGGGACAGAATTGTTTGAGTTATTTCATCTGAGGCCTGTTATTCATGTGCAAGAGGACACAAATAGGAATACTTTGTCGGGATGCATTTACTGTTTACTGTAGAATGATAAGCCAATGTAAAGCTAGGAAAGCCTCTCCAAACCTCACAGATCTCCATTTTGCCATTAGCTGTACCAGTTTAAACAGTGTGCCTCAAGAAATATCGACAGGTCAAGTACAGCAGAGAAGAGTGTGTGTCCCAGTGGCCTTTACACTGACAGTTTCTCCCACATTAAAGAGTTAACTAGCAGCCTACCAGCTCAGAGTGGAAGCTAATGAATGAAATGGAGATTGATATAGACTCTCTTTGGAGGTGCATCGATCTGTATCTTCTGAACTCAGCTTAGGAATTCTGCAGGCAGCATTGCATGAGTAACCCTGGCATGGTGCCCATTAGCAAATAACTCTTTTAATGCTTGTCTTCAATTGATTCACTTGTTGTACTGACTACTATGTAGTACTGCAAACTTTCTTGTATTTTGCCACTGTAGTAACAAGTTATGTAAAGGAATTTGATTTTGGAAGCAAATTCTCAATCAACTTTCTTCGTTCTGCTTCTTTCCTTCTTCTGTTCCCTGTCCCTCACCCAAATAGCATTATGTAATTATTGAACTGACATGGATATTGCCACATGCACCCCAAAATTTCAAATTTCAGTAGTTTTATAAGTCATGTCATTGTGCCATCTAAGCTGATATTTCAGCCACAGCAAACATAAGTAATATGCTCTTAAATGCGAAGTATTTTCATTTATTGCTTTAAATGGATACTGAATTATGGAAGTGTATATAGGAAGCTTTTTTTTCTTCTTCTGTGGTCTCAAGCATGGAATTTACCTACAAAGACAAGTCTCAGAAGGAAGGCCTTCCATGTTTTCTGCTTAGAAGGTCAGGAAAGGTCTCTCTCTATTGAACAGCAGAGAAAGAATTAACCCCACAGCTCCAGCTGTCTGAAGAGCAGTCACCTAGTCCAAGTCTAAGTCTAAACTGCTATGTAGTCAAAGAGGGAGGACAATTCACTCCTCTTGCCTTGAGCACCTGTGAATAGTTGTGTTTAGTCTCTCTGCTCTGCATGTACAACTAGACTTGACTACGTGTCATTTTATGATACGAAATCTAAATACCTATAGATTGAATGCCTTACCCTATAAGCAAAATTATGTATGCAAACAATCCAGTATGAACAACCAGAAATTATGACCTAATATTGCTGAAGCAATAAAAATGTGAAAACCTCACACAACCCGCAAAATCTCAGTAGGGGTTTTGGCTGTAGACTTCATCACACAGAAAATTCTAATCTGCCTCATAACTCTCCACATTTGCTGTATCTAGATAGCCATTTTCAAAGCATATAAAATTATAAAACTAATAACTCTAAAAAGTTAGAAGCATTCAGAGGTGATTTTTCTGTCTGCAACTGAATTTTCATTAGGATAGGTAGGCAGAAAAGTTTAAACCAAACGCATTTAAGAATAAGCTACATTGTTCCACCTGTTCTTTTTTTTCTGTCAAAAGTTTTCTGCCTGTCTTTTGTTTGTCTGTGCCCACTTTTGTTTTTCTGCGTGCAGTGTAGGCAGAGAGATCCTTTCATATAAAAATAATTGTTTTGATTATAGGCTTGAATCAAGCATCTGTAAATCAAGGGGGAACCAGATGTAAAACTATTTGTACCTTTGAAATATTTTTTATATTGAAAATAAAAAACAGAAAAAAATTATGTAAGAATTTAAAATTATGTAATGAGAATTTTAAATAGAAAATTATTGAGAATTTATGGTTGTTATTTTGATGGCTTTTCATTATTGACAGCAGTAATTGTCAGGCTTGTTTTTTTCTTAATCATCTGTGTGTTCTGACAGTCTCTTGCTTATATGTCTGCTAACAGTTAAAAGTATTGTATTTTGCTAGTTTAGAAAGTATTAAGTAAAAACCATATTCTTGCAATCTAAGCACATAATTTATTACAGTGATTATTGTTTAATTTCATTCCTGGAACTGCCTATTTTGATTAAGATGCTGACATTATGAAGANGTAATTGTCAGGCTTGTTTTTTTCTTAATCATCTGTGTGTTCTGACAGTCTCTTGCTTATATGTCTGCTAACAGTTAAAAGTATTGTATTTTGCTAGTTTAGAAAGTATTAAGTAAAAACCATATTCTTGCAATCTAAGCACATAATTTATTACAGTGATTATTGTTTAATTTCATTCCTGGAACTGCCTATTTTGATTAAGATGCTGACATTATGAAGAAGTCAGGAAATTTTAATTCATACAAAAAGTAGAGGTCTTCTTGATCATTTTAATTTAAGTCGTACCTTACAGTAAAATGTGCTTTGATTTTAATCCTTATGCTTATAACTCCATTTTGAAGAGTTTTGGAAAATTGTTTCTGACTTACACCATGGCAGATGAGAATCAGAATGAGGTCTGATACCAGTGTATTTCTTAAGATGGAAGTGAAAGAGTATTTATAAGTAGTTTTTGCCTTCTGAATCTAATGGATTGTCAGCATGCCTGACATTATTCTATAGGCAAGGCCACAGAAGATCAATACATCTTAGGCAAGGTTTAATTTATTTCTAGGTTCTTACAACTAATGACTTTCCTTTTCTGTTTGTTGATTTTCTTTATAGCTTTTGCTCTCATGAATTGCTACAATTTTATCCTCCCATTGTAACACAAACCACAAGAACTGTGATGTCATTATAAATTTTTGTAGAAGACTAGGTGCATGAATGAACAAAACTGGAAACTGTACCTTAAAAGAATTTGCACAATGGAATTAAGCTTTCTGACTCCCACATTGGACAACACAATGTATTTTCTATTATTAGATTTTTGTTTATTTACAGCAGCACTAGCAACCTCCAAAGTCTTGTGCATCTTCATGCCAGGCACTGTACATAGTCGTGTTCTAACTGAAAATCTCTCCTGTGATGATTTTATCATCTGAATGGAATAAACAGAAGTAGTATGAAGGAAAGTAATGAGGTCATTGTTCATAAGAGAGAAATGAAGCAAAATACCCAAAGACATGTAAAAACATTGCAGTTTAGAAATTATTTGCAATTACTCAGGGTATACAAAGTTTTGCGTCTTATACTCGGTGGTTTTCTGTTGAGAATAGTTTCAAGTGCACAACAATTCACGTGTGCCCATTCTGTAAATAGCACTTCAGTAAAGCCAGCTTTCATGTGCTGGATGCTATTGGTCCAAGATGCCTAAATGTGAAAAGCAGGATACTCTTTTTGCAAGAATAATTCACTAAAAATGTAGATGGAGTGGCTTTTTTGTTATACTGGGAAAGGTTGTATTTAACCTAGCAAAAAAACCTCTATGGCTCTACTGCAATTTAGTGATCCCATTTTCCCAAGATCCCATTTCTTTCACTTAGTTATCCCCATCTTTTCATGCATGCTTAGTATACTGCAATTCAGGGCATTAACTCCAGCACCATTTCAGTTAGTCAACATTGACAAACAGATAAGCTACTCTCAGACCTAAATGGGATTTTAACTTGTTCTACCAGAATCATAAACATTTGTCACTGCATGGCCAACTTCTAACAAAACTTTGTAACTAGGAATCACTATATCACTGTCTTTCCTACCAACACAAAGACATTTCAGCATAAAAGTAGAACTGTGCAAGACTCAATTGAGGAAATAGAGGGTGTATGACAGTGAGATCAGGCATTTCAGAGTGATTCTTTACACTGGCAATAGATATGGCAAATGTATGGATTTTGTTAGGATTCTTCTGAAAGCCAAACATACAGACATATTTTAGGGTCAAGTAATTGTCCTAAATCCATAGAAGGGAATACAATTATTTCTAGTATTGTTTTTCACCACACTGGCTACACTAAAGAAGCCATACTTAATTAATTTCTTATAGTTACTTGNGTTGTTATTTTGATGGCTTTTCATTATTGACAGCAGTAATTGTCAGGCTTGTTTTTTTCTTAATCATCTGTGTGTTCTGACAGTCTCTTGCTTATATGTCTGCTAACAGTTAAAAGTATTGTATTTTGCTAGTTTAGAAAGTATTAAGTAAAAACCATATTCTTGCAATCTAAGCACATAATTTATTACAGTGATTATTGTTTAATTTCATTCCTGGAACTGCCTATTTTGATTAAGATGCTGACATTATGAAGTCAGGAAATTTTAATTCATACAAAAAGTAGAGGTCTTCTTGATCATTTTAATTTAAGTCGTACCTTACAGTAAAATGTGCTTTGATTTTAATCCTTATGCTTATAACTCCATTTTGAAGAGTTTTGGAAAATTGTTTCTGACTTACACCATGGCAGATGAGAATCAGAATGAGGTCTGATACCAGTGTATTTCTTAAGATGGAAGTGAAAGAGTATTTATAAGTAGTTTTTGCCTTCTGAATCTAATGGATTGTCAGCATGCCTGACATTATTCTATAGGCAAGGCCACAGAAGATCAATACATCTTAGGCAAGGTTTAATTTATTTCTAGGTTCTTACAACTAATGACTTTCCTTTTCTGTTTGTTGATTTTCTTTATAGCTTTTGCTCTCATGAATTGCTACAATTTTATCCTCCCATTGTAACACAAACCACAAGAACTGTGATGTCATTATAAATTTTTGTAGAAGACTAGGTGCATGAATGAACAAAACTGGAAACTGTACCTTAAAAGAATTTGCACAATGGAATTAAGCTTTCTGACTCCCACATTGGACAACACAATGTATTTTCTATTATTAGATTTTTGTTTATTTACAGCAGCACTAGCAACCTCCAAAGTCTTGTGCATCTTCATGCCAGGCACTGTACATAGTCGTGTTCTAACTGAAAATCTCTCCTGTGATGATTTTATCATCTGAATGGAATAAACAGAAGTAGTATGAAGGAAAGTAATGAGGTCATTGTTCATAAGAGAGAAATGAAGCAAAATACCCAAAGACATGTAAAAACATTGCAGTTTAGAAATTATTTGCAATTACTCAGGGTATACAAAGTTTTGCGTCTTATACTCGGTGGTTTTCTGTTGAGAATAGTTTCAAGTGCACAACAATTCACGTGTGCCCATTCTGTAAATAGCACTTCAGTAAAGCCAGCTTTCATGTGCTGGATGCTATTGGTCCAAGATGCCTAAATGTGAAAAGCAGGATACTCTTTTTGCAAGAATAATTCACTAAAAATGTAGATGGAGTGGCTTTTTTGTTATACTGGGAAAGGTTGTATTTAACCTAGCAAAAAAACCTCTATGGCTCTACTGCAATTTAGTGATCCCATTTTCCCAAGATCCCATTTCTTTCACTTAGTTATCCCCATCTTTTCATGCATGCTTAGTATACTGCAATTCAGGGCATTAACTCCAGCACCATTTCAGTTAGTCAACATTGACAAACAGATAAGCTACTCTCAGACCTAAATGGGATTTTAACTTGTTCTACCAGAATCATAAACATTTGTCACTGCATGGCCAACTTCTAACAAAACTTTGTAACTAGGAATCACTATATCACTGTCTTTCCTACCAACACAAAGACATTTCAGCATAAAAGTAGAACTGTGCAAGACTCAATTGAGGAAATAGAGGGTGTATGACAGTGAGATCAGGCATTTCAGAGTGATTCTTTACACTGGCAATAGATATGGCAAATGTATGGATTTTGTTAGGATTCTTCTGAAAGCCAAACATACAGACATATTTTAGGGTCAAGTAATTGTCCTAAATCCATAGAAGGGAATACAATTATTTCTAGTATTGTTTTTCACCACACTGGCTACACTAAAGAAGCCATACTTAATTAATTTCTTATAGTTACTTGACTTTTTTTAAAAGGCAATGATAACCATTTAAACTTGGTTTAGTTCTCATTGTTCAACCAAAGTTATACATGTTCTCTGACTCAGGACACCAGAGTAAATGAATGTTGGAAGGAAGATTTTCCCTTGGTTAAGCAGGTTTGGATCAGAGAACACCTAAACAAATTGGACATCCACAAGTCCATGGTCCCTGACGGGAAGCACCCACAAGTGTTGAAGGAGCTGGAGGACACCATAGCGAGGCCGCTCACAATCAGCTTTGAGAGGTCATAGAGATCAGGAGAGGCATCTGAGGACTGGAAGAAAGCAAATGTCACTCCAGTCTTCCAAAAGGCAAGAAGGAGGACGCAGGGAACTACCAGTCAGTCAGCCTCACCTCAATCCCCAGAAAGCTGATGGAGTGCCTCATTCTGGAGACATCCACCTGGATGCCAAGAAGGTGATCAGGAGTAGTCAAGATGGATTCACTAAAGGTAAACCATGTTTGACCAACCTGACTGACTTCTGTGATGAACCAACTGCCTGGATGGATGAGGGCAGATCAGTGGATTTTCTCTACTCTAATTTCAGCAAGGCCTCTGACACTGTTTCTCACAACATCCTCACAGGCAAACTCAGGGTGTGAGGACTGGATGAGTGGACACTGAGGTGGATTGAGAATTGGCTGAATGGCAGATCCCAGAGGGTCATAAGCAGTGGCACAGGGTCTAGTTGGAGGCCTGTCACTACTGGTGTCCCCCGAGGCTCAATACTGGGTCCAGCATTGTTTAACTTATCCATGAATGACTTGGATGAAGGGAACTCAGCAAGTTCGCTGATGACAGGAAGCTGGGAGGTGTGGCCAATACCCCAGAGGGCTGTGCAGCCCTTCAGAAGGGCCTCAACAGGTTGGAGGAATGGGCAGAGAAGAACCTTCTGAAATTCAGCAAAGGCCAGTGCAGGGGCCTGCACCAGGGGAGGAATAACCCCAGGTAGCAGTAGAGGCTGGAGGCTGACCTGCTGGGAAGAAGTTCTGAGGAGAAGGACCTGGGGGTCCTGGTGGACAACAAGCTGTCCATGAATCAGCAGTGCCTTGGGGCCAAGAAGGGCAGTGGTGTCCTGGGGTGCATTGAGAAGAGTACTGCCAGCAGATGAAGAAGAATGATCCTACCCCTCTACTCAGCCCTCATGGGCCACATCTGGAGTGCTGTGTCCAGTTCTGGGCTTCACAGGACAAGAGAGACATGGAGCTACTGGAGCAGGTCTGGCAGAGGCTACGAAGGTGATTAAGGGACTGGAGCATTTCTCTTGCAAGGACAGGCTGAGAGAGTTGGGCCTGTTCAGCCCTGGGAAAAGGAAACTGGGAGGGGTCCTCATTAATGTGTATAAGTATATAAAGGGAGGGTCTCAAGAGGATGGAGCCAGGTTCTTCTTGGTGGTGCCAAGCAATAGGACAAGAGGCAATTGGCAGAAACTGATGCACAGGAATTTTCACCTTTCTACTGCATGAGTCACCATGCACAGGACAGATTGCCCAGAGAGTGGTGGAGTGTCCCTTACTGGAAATATTGAAGATCTTTCTGGACACAATCCTGTGCCCCCTTGGTTAAGCAGGTTTGGATCAGAGAACACCTAAACAAATTGGACATCCACAAGTCCATGGTCCCTGACGGGAAGCACCCACAAGTGTTGAAGGAGCTGGAGGACACCATAGCGAGGCCGCTCACAATCAGCTTTGAGAGGTCATAGAGATCAGGAGAGGCATCTGAGGACTGGAAGAAAGCAAATGTCACTCCAGTCTTCCAAAAGGCAAGAAGGAGGACGCAGGGAACTACCAGTCAGTCAGCCTCACCTCAATCCCCAGAAAGCTGATGGAGTGCCTCATTCTGGAGACATCCACCTGGATGCCAAGAAGGTGATCAGGAGTAGTCAAGATGGATTCACTAAAGGTAAACCATGTTTGACCAACCTGACTGACTTCTGTGATGAACCAACTGCCTGGATGGATGAGGGCAGATCAGTGGATTTTCTCTACTCTAATTTCAGCAAGGCCTCTGACACTGTTTCTCACAACATCCTCACAGGCAAACTCAGGGTGTGAGGACTGGATGAGTGGACACTGAGGTGGATTGAGAATTGGCTGAATGGCAGATCCCAGAGGGTCATAAGCAGTGGCACAGGGTCTAGTTGGAGGCCTGTCACTACTGGTGTCCCCCGAGGCTCAATACTGGGTCCAGCATTGTTTAACTTATCCATGAATGACTTGGATGAAGGGAACTCAGCAAGTTCGCTGATGACAGGAAGCTGGGAGGTGTGGCCAATACCCCAGAGGGCTGTGCAGCCCTTCAGAAGGGCCTCAACAGGTTGGAGGAATGGGCAGAGAAGAACCTTCTGAAATTCAGCAAAGGCCAGTGCAGGGGCCTGCACCAGGGGAGGAATAACCCCAGGTAGCAGTAGAGGCTGGAGGCTGACCTGCTGGGAAGAAGTTCTGAGGAGAAGGACCTGGGGGTCCTGGTGGACAACAAGCTGTCCATGAATCAGCAGTGCCTTGGGGCCAAGAAGGGCAGTGGTGTCCTGGGGTGCATTGAGAAGAGTACTGCCAGCAGATGAAGAAGAATGATCCTACCCCTCTACTCAGCCCTCATGGGCCACATCTGGAGTGCTGTGTCCAGTTCTGGGCTTCACAGGACAAGAGAGACATGGAGCTACTGGAGCAGGTCTGGCAGAGGCTACGAAGGTGATTAAGGGACTGGAGCATTTCTCTTGCAAGGACAGGCTGAGAGAGTTGGGCCTGTTCAGCCCTGGGAAAAGGAAACTGGGAGGGGTCCTCATTAATGTGTATAAGTATATAAAGGGAGGGTCTCAAGAGGATGGAGCCAGGTTCTTCTTGGTGGTGCCAAGCAATAGGACAAGAGGCAATTGGCAGAAACTGATGCACAGGAATTTTCACCTCTCTACTGCATGAGTCACCATGCACAGGACAGATTGCCCAGAGAGTGGTGGAGTGTCCCTTACTGGAAATATTGAAGATCTTTCTGGACACAATCCTGTGCCATGTGCTCTAGGACAGCCCTGCTTCAGCAGGGAGGTTGGACCAGGAGACCCACTGTGGTCCTTTCCAACCTTACCCATTCTGTGATTCTTTGATCTGAAAAAAAAAAAAAGAGATATGTAGAAAAAGACAAATTACCGAAACATATATACAAAAGGCAGCTTATATGTGTCTTACAATATTTGCTGTAGGATAGGCCTCTAACGTTATAACTCCAGGATTTTAGGCTATGTCTTTTTCTGATTTAATTGTACCTATGTTTTTCTGTATATGTTCATGTCAAGTGAATGGAAATTATTGCAGATCTTTTAACTTTATCTAATATCCCTAGGTAAAAAAGTCAAGATATTCTAAATAATGTCTTCATATGTTTTCAAAATAGCATATTTTGAGTGAAATTTTGCCATGTTTGATCTTTACCTAGAGTTCAAACATGAAAGTAAATTTCTTCACAGCTACTTTTTACTGGCTCAAGAGCAGGGGAAAATAAAAACTTTTCATATGTTGTCAGTAAATTAAAACTTTCAACTTAAAATTCATCTTGATAACCTTGCTAATCAATATATTAACTTAGTAGACTGAATTTCATTCTCTCAAATCTTACTCTCAAACATTCTCTGGCTGTTAGCAATGGCTGTAACTTCATGCAACTGTAAGCACCCCATCAGCAGAGGCTTACAGAGTGGAAACAAGGAAGGGCATGGGAGGAGCTTTATTAGCCTCATTTAGGAAATGGCTATATCTTCTCTCTTCGTCGTCTCTGAAATATGAGACACTTGTTCTTGTCCAGTACCTTAAATTACTTGTTCTGATCTATAAACGTTAGTCAGCATGGGCCATTTTTATTCTAACACTCTGAGTTTGACATCTTTTCCCTAACCCCCCTGATTCTTCTCATCCTGCCACTGCAAGAGAGAACATCACATGGTGAGTGGATACAACCTCTCCTTCCCTTTTATATTGTTATGGTTGATAAGCTATCTCAAATCTTTTGATTACACTTTATTCACGCGGCTCATTGCATTGAGCCTCATGTTTGCACTGGACACCAGAGGCAAGTTGGCATTTTAATAAAATCTATGTATACTTTGACTTCTAAATTATTGGCTTTTCATTGTTGGTGTAAAACTGAGATTTCAGCATGGAGGAAGGCAAAATCCATCAGAACCCTTCAGAAGTATGTTCAGAAAACAAAAATCTTAAAGAACATACAGCATTCTGGAAATGTATTTTGAGCTACACTTCAATTGCAGGGCAGAGAGTGCATAAAGTCCCCTCTCCCTGTGAATCCCTGGGGAAGTGACAGACATTTTACCTTCTGCACTTTATCAGTAGACCTGCATGGAGAAGACCTCTTACTCACACATTTTCTCAACCACTGACCTCAAGAAAAGTGCATGTCCTTGCACGCACATACAGATGTTTATATATAGATATCTCCTACCAATATAAAAGAGAAACCAAATTTTTTCTTCCCTTTGGCCTAAACTGAATTCATATTTCTCTACTTCTATCTTTAGCCTACAACATGTGCTTAAAAAACTTGTTTCTTTTGGAAAAAATACACATTTTAGAAATGAAAGGTATAGTAAGTCAGTGAATATATATTAAAATGCTCATACACCTGAGATATGACTGCTTGTATATCAGGGCACAGACTACAACTTGGTACAATTGAAATTCTTTGTTTACTCTCAAATTATACTGTGGTCCTAGTGGAGGCTTTTTATGTGGAACACTAAGATGCTGATAAACAAGGAAGAGTTCACCCAACACAGTTCAGGGTAGGGAAGGCAAGAGGGACTGTATGGCCACTCACATTCAACAAATAGAGCTGCATTCTAAGTGCAAGGGCAGCACCAAATGAAGGGAGGCTTCCCTTTCTGCCTGGTCTAGTCACACATGTTAAAAGCTTTTCTGCTCTGAATTACTTTTTATGCAGTAGACCTACTTAGCTAGAACTATAGAACTAAAAGAGCTTATTTTTATCTATTAGAGAATAAAAATAGTATCATTTGCATATAAATACAGAGGTACACATCTTAATACTCACTCTGACACAAATGCAACAGTATCATATGTATGTTATATATGTGTGTGTGTGTGTATGCATCTGCAACCTCTCAACCTCTTCCAAACCTATTTGATCTTTTAAATAGATGGTATCTATTTATTACCTTGCATGTGGAATGATGTAAATCCATCCAAGACACTTGCAGATAAACCATTATACTGCTCGCGTGCGTGCATCAGTTCTCTTAGATGCAGCAGCACATGAAGTGATGAAGGTGCCTGAGGAAGGAAATCTTAACTAGAACTGGGCTCAGTCACGGCTCTGTAGTGGCAGTTCTGCCCATATTTTCCTTCATCCTTTTACTTTTTTCATTTGTTGAAATGAATTAATTTTGTAAAAAAAAAAAAAGGCGTGTGATATGGAGCACTGATGTGCTCTATTTTTACTTGATAAAGGTTCAAGTTTACTTGTTCTTCTTAGAAAATCATCTTTGATACCAAAGTTTCATATTTGTCCCTATGGGAAATTGTCCATAATTTAAATCCATATAGTTCAACACCCCTGGTGATGGTGCTCAGAATTCAGCTAGCTATCAAGGGGACTGATTCACCTCTCGCCCAACAGGGGATAGTGAGTGCAGAGGTTGTTATTATCTTACCATTGCAGGAAAACTTCCATTGCATTTTGCTGCCCTGTGTTGTGACAGTAACCAAATATACTAGAGGCTTCCAACTGTCCTTGATTTGGACTCCATAAGCACAAATGTGTATTCTTTCATTAAAAATGGACAGTGTGGAATGTTTTCCTGTATGGTATTTGCTCGGTTATTGCTATCTGAATTACACTCACATGCATGATTATAATTTAGTGTAATGTTTACAACCAAGGTTTTCATGTGG
>VZRS01015172.1:273926-291426 GCA_013398055.1 Ifrita kowaldi
ACCTCGCAGTTATATTATGCAAGTTGCTAACCCTGCAAAGGCTAGTGGTTCACACAACTGTGAATACCTCTGTAAATAATAATAAGCACCCAAAAATTAAAGATGCAAAAGGGTTATTTAGGCAAACTCTTTTCAAAATTCCTAGGTTTTATAAGAATCAAGAAATAGGACTTTAAGCACAGTTGTTCAATTTCTTTTGCTCTCTGTACACACCGTTATTTTCTCCCCTACTCTTCATGCATTATTTTCTGTTATTTGTTATTTGGCCAAGCTATTTATTCTAGAGTTAGTACTCCCAAAGGACTTGGGCCTGATTTATATTTCTTTTTTGAAATTATGCATCTGTATTTTTCTACCCCTAAATTGAACTGCACAACTGAAATTATCTGCTGCGTATCTTTAGTTACACAGGGCCTTAAAATCAGTTGATGAATTCTCAAAGGTCTGTAGACACCTAACTTACACCAGTCTTTTGAATGTTTATATTGTTTTTATCAAATTTCCTTCTATTTAATCATATATTTGGGAATTTGTGATGCACAGAGCAGTAAATATTGGCACACTTTTATCACAAGATCTCTCAACTACAGCTGCATAATATAAAAACTGTAGATAGACATGAGATTTCTTCCTTTCGAGGGAAAGGGAAGAAATGTTACATCATCAACACTCATTTCATGTGCTGTTGTAGACTGAAGGTCTCCATAAGGTCCTGTTCAACACCGGAAAAAAATTACTAGACTTTCTTTTTGTTTACCTTCTGCAGTTGGTTTCTCCAGAGGGGGAGATTCAGTAGTGGGGATCTTGGAAACTTGAATTTCATGTTCCACACCCTTTCTTTTTTTTGTTCCTGATGTGGGAAAATCCACGGGCAAGTTTCTGGCTATTTCACATGTGCAACAAATCCACTCAAAGGCTGTCTCCATTTCTGGAAAATAAAACAAGTGAGAGCATAATAAAAAAAGCGTGTTCAGTTGGACTATGTTAAGCAAAGGATCTCAGCCTCTCAATTTGAGCAGCAGAGTGTCTCTTTAAGCTGGTCGAGCAGGTTTTCCAAAGCAGCAGGTCAGGGTTGCCACTAACTGGATATGTCTGTGTGCATGTTCATCAGGGGCAGCTGAGTACAGAATGAGTTCCTCTAGAAGAGAGCAAAGTTCCTGGAGAGTGGGTTATGGTCTGAACATAGAGCAGGTTACTATGGAGAATGGTGGGCACTAAACTGTTTGGCTGTAATCGCTAAGTGTTCTTCCTGAAAATTGTTTCATGCTCTCTAGCTTACTTTCCCTGTTCTAGTGGCTTACACCTCATTACCAGTGTTGGGCAAAAATTAGTAATTTTCCCTTAATGATGATCTGTGCTTTCAGACTGAAATTAGGATGACTTCCAGGTTTTTGTTAAGTAAAAGATATATTAAATTGTTCGAAAAATTTTCGTTATTCTACAGTGTATCATACTTTTTGTGGGTTTTTTTTTTCTCTATTTGTGTATATTTTGAGCTTCATGGCTGCTTGGAAGACTACACATTCTGTGGCTTGTATATGATAGATTGAATAGTTTCTGCCAATGTTTTGAGGGGAATTGCAAAAGTCCTCATCCTTTATGTAGTTTACATTTCTGTGCTCAATGACTCATAATTTCCAGCATGTTCACAGGCACATTGAAGTTTCAATGACATTCTCAGTTTTCAATAGTAAATTAACTAATATTCTAAGATATATTTGATAGTAACTGTTTCTGTGTGTTATTGTTTTAATTTAAAAACTTTAAATAATTATGCTTACAAAAAGACATAATATGGCTAAGCTCAAATTAAGAAATATAAAAGTCCCCTTGCAATGCTTTGAAACTTAAAATCTTACATAGACATTTCATATCATATGAAGCTATGCCCTAGCTTACGCTGCTCAGCAGTCGTAAACCATCCTTTCATCTGTCAAGCTTAATTTACAGAAAATGACCAATTTATTTGTTCTGAAGTAGAAAGAAATGGCAAAGTATTTCTTTCATGCACTTTAAGCAAAATATTTGTTTCTAAACAGCAAGCTTTATTCCCATCTCTGATGAAGGAAGAAAATCGCACCTCTTCACCTTTCGGATTGGCTCCTTCATATTATTCATGCTAGTTTTTTCTCACTAATTTTATGATTATAATGAGGCAATGGCATGCTAGTTAGCACAGAATGACCTTTTAATTGAAAAGCTGTAAATTCAGTCTCAGTGGCCAACACTGGCAGAAATTTAAATAAATAAGGCTGCAGAGCCCTTACAATGGGCTGGCCTCTTGACCAGGGTGCTACCAAAGTTCTGGTCACCTGTCATCTGGCGATGCTTTGTAACTCCTTAGTGTTAACTCTCTGTCTTGTTACAAGTTAGGTTAGCATGAGAAGAACAAAGAGCATGGAGTCTTTTATTGGTTAAACAGATGATTTTGCATTTGAATATCTTCAATATCTGATCTAATACTATACTTTATAAAGCGGCCTTTTAGTTACATAAGGCTTATTGTTTAATTTCCAAATCATTATAAAAATCTGGACAGACCGATGCGTGAGTAATTCTTGTTCCTTTATACAGTTTCTCTTGATCATAGTTTTAATGTTTGTGCATTTATTATTTGAAAACATTAATAACATTGGTTTAATGAGGTTTTCTTTCTGACAAGTACTTAAGATTGGTGCCCAGATACTACAATGATAACGTCTTTTAAAGTGTTAGGTAATACAAATGAATTTTTGTAAGCAACTCTGAGAAATTGTGCCGCTTTCAGTGTGTCTTAGAGAAACCCAATTTATGAAATGGTCATAGCCCATTATCCTACCCACACATAAATGAATACCTCTCAGGAGCTTGATGTTGGTTCTTGGCACTGTCTCACCAAAGTTCATAGCTAGCACTAGCTAATGCTCTATTAGTGATAATTAATAAGAATTGGTAGTCTTGTATAACATAAAGCAGCTTAATGCTGTCAATGTCATGCATCTTTATCAGGAATACATCATACAGACAATGGAAATTTTCCATATCCTTTAAAGTTTTGCATTCTGTATATTTGGTTGTTAGACAAATAGAGCAAGCTTTGCTGACTTCATTTTCATTCTTGGCAGCATGTTTTTATCATAAGGCAGATAGTCATTAATTTACAGAATCAACGCTGGGAACAGCTTTTGTGATCTCATATTAAATTTTCGCCTGAATCCGCCCCTTGGCAAAAATTACTCACATCGTTAAAAAATATTTAATTAGGCTGTAGTTTATACCCAGCTCACTGGGGAAATGTTGGAATTAATATGATTTGCATGAATTCTGTTTCTCTTTTTCTGTTAGAGATTAGTTTTGAATTCAGTTCAGAGGGTCGCTGACACTGCCAAGGACTCACAATTGTGAAGGTCAAACAGGTAGCAAATACTTCCCCTGGGTAGCTTCCCTGAAAAGACAGCTCAAAATTGCTTTTAATTATGGGTTACCTAAAAGGCCACTTGCTGTTTTTATTTTTGCACAATCTCTCAAATATTATATGGCTAGAACTTCTAGGTAGACCACATCAGTTCAAATCTAAAACAACATAAGTCGTGTTTGCACTTCTTTATCTTTTCATAAAAATGTATAGCATATAAACCCCAAACAGAGTGCGCACAAACAGGCATACCTATGTGTATATCTGTGTTTAAAACATTACTTTTGGTTTTTGTTCCTCTATTGCAGTAAGGGGAACCCAGAAACCCCTTTCTTTTTCCTAAGGTTTGTAGGAAAAAAAAAGAATATTTTGGAAGAAAAAAATTTCCTTCATAGCAATGCATCCGCTGTCTCAATTATTCTTCACGAGATAAGGTACAATGTTTAGTTATGCATTCTCTTGTTTATGATTTCAAGGGTTAGAAAAAACCCTGGGGATCCACAATCCTGTGCTTTTTAAAAAGAGCATTTAATGGAAACTTTAATTAATAATCTAATCAATCAATTAATCTCTGTTACATAAGTGTTGAAATCTGATTCTCCTTCACAGCTCTATCTATGCAGGGAGAAATGACTGCCCACTTATCAGGATGATGGGGAGCCATTACAGACACAAAGAAAAAGTGAAACTGTAATAGTTTTGTGGCCTGACACAGATAATATGCTAAGAACATATTCTTGGATTTGGGATAGATCACAATATGTCAGTATGGTGAGCTGTTGTGCAGTTCATTTCAGAAGTTCTTTTTTCCCTTTAGAGTATAGGAATGTAAGAGCAGTCCCTATATAGTTGGGAATTAATCAGTTTGCTTTGTGGAAACCCTGGCAATTATGATGTATTAGTAGTCAAAAAATCCTGTTAAATAGTGAGCATTAGGTAGTGCTGACTCTTACCTTGAGTTCAGAAAATGTAAACCATCTGCTTTATGAAATATGTGCGGACCACACCATGCTGTTGACTAGCTAAATGTTGATAAATAAATATTTATATATCAAGTGATTTATATAAGGCTTCTATCAGTACTGCAAAGGTGAGAGTCAGTTTGACCCCTATTCCTAGTAATGTGAGTCAATCCAAACTCTCTGGAGCCTGGAATCATGCCAGAGGTGCCTGCAGTACTCAGGGCAATTTAACTGATAAAAATGCAGGTGATTCTTTCATACTCAAACTCATCTCCAAAGCAGACTCTGTGTATATATGTCTGTACACTTCCAAAAGCTTTAAAAAATCCATTAAAAGAATCTTACATGTAGGGAAGAGAATTAAATCATACATAGGAATGCACAGGTGTTGTGCAACTTCTGTCATCAAGCTTCTACTTTCTTTTGAAAAGTCAGTTCAATGTATAAAAATACTTACAGGAGAATTTAGTGAAAAGCTTTTTGCAGAGAAGTATAAAAATGTAAACCAACTTTGAAAAAGAAAATAGAAAATTTGTATATCCTTAGCAATATATTTAATCTTTTGGGCTATATACCATGCACTGCAGACAATGTGATCTGTACATCTAAACTCCTATACAGTCTGAAATGTAAAAATTTTATTGCATTTTGAGTAGGGACTGTAGACATAGGAAAATATGGTTTATGGCAATTTTTGGACTGCAAAAGTCTAATTAGATATTTACATCAAGATCTCATTTAGCTCCCTCTCGTTCTTTCCTACGGTAATAGAAAATGCAAGAAACAAAATGTCATACTGAACTATCATTGAACCTAATTCCCTTTCTCTTACATTGAGTGATTTACCATTTCTTTAAAGCAGTATATTTTTCCTTTTATCTTTGGCATATTCATTTTCCATCCTTTCCCAAGATGCAAATCCTGATGGCTTGAAATTACACTCTTTTTGGCAAGGAAAGGCCACAGCTTTATTTGCAGCACAAATTGGTCCAAATACACTAGTATTAATTGTGCACACTATATACAAAAATAATAGCTTACATTGCCAGCAGGCAGACTTTCCAGTCAGTGATTATAATACTCTTTTCCAACTGAAGAGTTTTGAATATTCTTGCCTGTCACTGAAAAACTGACCATTCCAATCCACAAAAGTGGCATTGCTGTAAAAAAGGCAACCCAGAATTTCTCACCCAAAATTGTAGCAACTGAAAAAAATCAGTTATATTTTTATTTGCCTGCATCCTTATGCTATCCTTCTGCTCTTTTACCTTTTTCTCCCTTCTGTTCCTCACATAAGCCTCATTATCCCTTGTTATATCCAGGGACCATTAGTCCATAAATACATCATTCTGGCTGCGTCTGATATTAAACACACATATTACACACCCATGTATGATTTAAAACAACTTACAATAAAATTCTACCATCATGCTGAATAGAGGCTTAGGAAGTGCCAGTCAAGCATACAAGGTGCCATGTTGTAGTACACCATCTGGATTCCAGCAGCAAGGCAGCACCATACAGTTTTCCAAGCAGATGTTAAAAGCACGGCTACAAAAAATCTGAGGTTTAAGACACTGTCATACCTAAAATATGACAAACCATTTGTAATGTCATTCTGTTCTTGTTTCTGCAGTTTGGATAAGAGACAGTTGCATGGATAGCAGAGACTACTATTGACATGTTCAACTAAAGCCGTAGTTACACCCAGGAAAAAGGTCTTGGAGTCAGTCTGAAATTGTCAACTGAATGTACAGAAGCAGCTCAAATTTTAAGCATCATGAGAAAGGGTATTGAGGATATCATGAACATAAAATGCAATCAAGGACTGACAATATTTCTTTGCCAAGGCAACTACAAAGAGAAGTGTTGGAGAATTTCTAATTTATTGGTGTGTTAGGTACCTTGGTATGCTAGGAGCCTTTCCCTCCTATACGATTGTTATAGGACTGCCTGGTGATGGCTAGCAAGACAAACCAGTTCTTGGACATTCCCAGATCATAGCCTTAGCCAGAAACATAACATCTGAATCCTGCCAATCGCAATAGCCTCTCTTGCTCTTTTTCCCTTCTTCCTCTCTTTATGTTCCTGTATGATACCCATGGAATTGACTGCATATTCAGAATGGGAGCAGTACAAGATAGATACTGGACCCTGACAGAGCCTGTGTGCTGGCAGAGCAGCAGGACTGTTCAAAGAAATAACAAAAAGACCCTCGCTGTGATTTATTGTGTAAGACAGATGCTGACATGCATTAGCTGGGGGAGATGAATAAAAATTAAAGCAAGGGAGCCATTTAATATAAAAAATACAAAAAAGTACAATGAATAAGAGAAAGGGAAAAGCCTAAAAACATGTGCTTACTTTTTAAAAATGCTTGAAAGTAGGGACCATATTTTATGTATTTTATTCTACAGTGGAATCCCAACAGTGACTTGGTCACAGATGTTTTAAACATACAAACAACTGTAATTGGATGTATTTATAGGAAAAACTGTTTTCAAAACTAAGGTTAGTTGTCATATACCTCACAAGATAAAGATTGCTCAGAGTCTAATATAGCTTTCCTGTTTAACTGGTTTTTAGTTAATAGGTACTGTGAATGATGCTGGAGGGAGAACTGGACTTCGTGTGTTGGCCTCATTATCTTGTTGCCATCCACTGTTGCTCCAATCCTTAGATGTATCCTTGAAAAGGCAAGGTGCTCTTCTGTTCTAAATAGTGAGTTTCATTACTAAATTAGTTAAATGACAGAGAAATCATATGATTAAGTGTTCACAGTCACTTAAACCCAACAAAACAAATGCAGTGTCTAGCTGTAAGTGTAGCTAAAAAACGTACTTGGTCACTTGCAATAGATACAGGCACTCAGGAAGCAGTAAAGTCTAAGCAGAACATTCAAAAAGACAGTGATACAAGGATCTTCAATTAACACATATAGCTTTATGCAATTATTTGCCCTGAAAAGAATTCCACAGTGTGAAGAACTGGAATTATTTTCCCGAGGTAGGAAGGATATGTATTTTCACTAAATATCTGAGTAACATGGCCAAGGTGTAGCTGGTGAGTCAGTTTACAGACACCTATATCTTTTGCTATTCTTCCTTTATTTGACTTATTCTCTGCATTATATTTGTCATTCTTCCTCAGAAGCTCCACTTCCTTTCTTGGTTTTTGCATTTCTCAGTGGTCATATCTCTGATTTCTCCCTCTCTATCTCCTCTATTAGCTCTTAGTTTCCCTCTGTTCTGCTGAAGTTTCTCATTCAAAATTGGTAATTTTTACCAATTACCTCTCATATCTGCCAAAAATTTCCATAGGCCTCTATCATTTTGAGTCTCAGATTTTTTTCTCCTGCTTCTGTAAGTATTGTCATTCTTACTGACCCTTGCAGTTGTATTTCAAACACCTCCTTCATTTCTTGCCAATATCTCAGTCTAAGCAGAAGTGAACTTTTGGCCTACTGTTTTGTAACATGTATTAGGTGTTGTAACATTTAAGACACAAAAAATGTCACCAAGCTATAAAGATGTCTTTTGTCTTCAGACCTTGTGGGTCTTCGAAGTGCATATGCATCTCTTAGGCTGCAGAATTTTCTTCCTGTCTGCTCTTCAGTAGCACCAAATACTGCAAAAGTACATCTATAAATACATTTTAACCATTCTTCTTTCTCTCTCACAACTTAAAATTGACTGTCATCCCATTGTCCAGATTCACTATCATGTTTTCCTCTCCATGCCTTCCATAATACCATCTATACAAAACCATCCAAAATTTGTCAATTCATCTGTATCCTTTTCTTAATCATTTGGTTATCTGCATTAGTGTAATCTTCCCCTCTTGATCCAACCTCAGTCTCACTTTTTGCTTCAGTCTGAGTAAACTGTGACTGTTACGCTTTTCCCTTACAAGCCTGTAAGGATCCCAACATTTTTATTTTTCTGACAACTCTGCTTCACTTCTCTCAGATTTAATCTCTCAGATTGCCTCAATTTCCTTTACTGATTTTGGCTTTCTGGTGCTTCTCATGCTGCCTCCAGTTCTTGGCAGAAGCCTGTGCATCTCATTTGTTAACTCTAGCATACCTTGCTCTATTTTTCAGACTGTTTCTCTCCTACATAAAAATACAAATGTTACCCATAGTCTTCCACTCAAAAAGTTCTTTCTTTTTTTTTAAATCCTGCGAATTTGTTTTTCTTACCTGGATTCAGTCATATCTTCAATACTAAGACTCCTTTTTGCTGTATCATTTATTGTATGTGCAGCATTGCATGAATTATTAATATATAAATCTAAAATTTTAAGAGGAAATATTTGGAGAAAAAACAGGCATGAAAAGAACATAATACTTCATCTAAATACAATGTCATCCTACAAATTCTGTATAAATTTTCCTTTTCTTGTTAAAAAAGAGAAAACCTATGTAGTTGTGTGCTGGTTTTGAAAATACAACTTTATCAAATCCACAGACCATGTTTGAGAAAGTTTAGATGGGAAGTTTAGAAGTCTGTGACAGGACAGTAATCTTCTATTGCTTTCTTTTAAGTCAAAGAAATAGATTCCTGTGAATGTTTAACAAACACAGAAATGCTGAATGAAGCTAGAATATAAATCCTTTTAAATTGGTATGTTTATTTCAGTAAAATTTGACACAATCTCTCATTTGGAGGGCAGTGCAAGCAATATCTACTTGAACAAATTTTATGCAGCATGAAGATGTGTTGTGGGTTAATTCTAAAGAACATGCACCTCTAAAGGTCTTCACAATATTTCGAGCATTTGTTCTTTTTTTTCTCTTAACATGCCTGAAATGGAAATTCATCTGTGAATGGTGGTTTTTGTTCGTGTTTTCACAGAAGCACATTTGCATGCCCTAGAAAAGAATCAATATTATGAATGAGAACTCTCCCCAAAAGTCTTTAATTATATGTCTGTGTATCAATATGTAATACTTTATGTTTCCCCAGATTTTTTCTTCTTTTAGCTGACACAGGCAGACTTTGAAAGGAGTAAAATCAGTAATGTAACAATGAAATGCATACAAACTTGTTAAATGTGATGGCAAAATAAAAAGCTTCAGTCAGTATGATCAGTTAAAAAAAAAAAAAGATAGCCAGCAAACTGTCTATCATGTGATGAAATTTGACAGTAGGGATTATGGCTTTGATGGACCAGAACAGCTAATAGAAGAAGCTGACATTTTTGAAACCCTGCTAATTAAGGGTTCCTTCCTTAATATTAAAATAAAGTCTTTGTCTGGGTTTTATGGTTGGAGAATCAGGTGTTTTCATTAATATATGCCAGTCAGTCTTAATAAGCTTGGAGGGCAGAGGAAGTTATTATTGAGTGACCTTCTACAAAATAAGCATGTTGCTAAGGGCTCTAACCCTGCCCTGCTCAGACTGATGAATCTCATTTCCAATGCAAAAGCTTCACAAGAAATCCAAGTATTCTCTGTGCAATCACAGAAAATAATCCTTGTGTCTCTTGTAATGTCCAGAATTGCCACTTACTATACTACTACTGTACAATGAATATTACAATTCATATTATTTTTCTAGCACAATTGTCTACATTTCTGAATTGCCAAGAATAGAAAAACTTATTGTCCAGACACTTGTATTGAAAAGTCAGCTCATTTTAATACTTCTCAAATAGTCGTCTACCCTGTTCATGAATTATAATGCACAGAATACATCTGACAATACTAGCTTTGAAAAAGAGATATGTCTGTATTATTACATATTCATTTTCAAATAGATTTTGAACAGATTTTAAGCCATTCATTGAAATTCATTGAAATGATAAGTTCACAGTTGGATTTTGATTGACTCGTAATCTAATTTCACATTTGATAAGTTTTCATCCTTTTTTTGGTAGTAATTTTGATTTGATGTAGATTTTTCAAGCTAAGTGAAAGGGTGTGGTAAGTTACTAGGAGTCACCATATATTTGCTGACAGAAATTAGAAAATGAGATACGGAACCAGATTAAGTGAAGCATTGTAACTGTCAGAGATGTGCCTCACACCAACTCTGTGTGGACTGGGCCTTTTCTAACACCCCGAGACTTCCTGCAGATATTTACTAATGCTTTGTTGTTTTTAGCTTTCCTTGGTTTCTCTCACTAGGTCAAGTCAGTTCTCTAAATGGTCTGTGAGACACTGCACACATAATAGAGTGGATAATGGATGAAATTTGAAGCAACACATCCAGTTTGCTGACACTATGCTAATAAAATAACATGGCTGCCAAGTAGAAATGTCAGAGTTGGGAGAATATACATGCTCCCAGGTCATTGTGTGACTCTCTAAAAGTCGAGCATTTAATAGGAAGCAGTCAACTGCATCATATTTGCAGATCTCCATTCTTTAACTGATGGCACAGAAGATGGTTCTGCTGTTTTTTTATCCAACCAAACCAAGCTATCACAATCTGTAATGTACTTTATAAAACTTATTCCAAAAGTTTGGAATTCCAGGTTTGTTTTTTTCTTTATTTACATTGATGATTGGGCAAAATCCTAAACTGGCTTCAGAACACAAACACTTCAACAGAAGTGGATAGCCGTACTCTTGGATAATTCTTACATACATAATTGTTACATACATAAATACACTGCAAACCAGTGAGAGACAGTTCAAACCAGAATGCTAGAAAAGACAAAACTGACGCCCATGTATTTAATTTCTGTTTAGGTATTTTCTTCCCAGGGCATTCTGATACATCACTACATGAAAATAAAATATAAAATAATTAATGCCCTGCAAAATCTATCCCATTACGAAGACCCACTATCCACTGTGATATTTGAGTTATTTCTGAATGCCTGATAGATGTCACATTTGAATACAATTAGTCCAGTTAGTCTACAGACTGCTTTGAATATGAAAGGCTCTCTGTATTTTGTTCCATTAAAGTCAAAGCCATCTATGCACCTTCGACTATCTGTATCTCTACTTGCTTTATGTATTTTAAGTCTGGGATTTTGGGCTACTTTACTCCTTAAGCACTTTTTTTTTTAGCTCCATATTTAACCTTGATCCTATTCAATTTGGAAAAGTAGTAAGTGCAACATTTTTCTTAGAATGCATAAAACTGATCAAATTAAAATCCCCACAGGTTTGTGGGTGGGGTTGTTTGTTTTGTGGTGGCTTTTTGTTTGGGGTTTTTGGTTTGCTTTGGTTTTTTGAGGGAAACTTGTGGCTGTGACTGGTGGAGGTCAAGGAGGCAGCTGAAGTGTGATCAGTGATTTCCACTCTGTCTCCAGTGGACAGATACGAACAATAGAGGGAAGAGAATCCATATAGTTCTTATTAACATCTCACTGGCAGCTGCAAACCACAGGAACAAAACATTAGACCTACCCTAGGAATGCCTCTTTCAGGTATAGTGTTGGGGTACCTGATACACTGCTACTCTGTAGCCATTTTTGTTCTTTCAGTATTTGAAGAAATGCAAAAAAACCACTTTCTCGCTGCATACAGTAGTTTAGAACTCCAGTACTTACTGCTAAAAAGTTTGATTGAAAGCTGCTGATTTCTGATAATAAAACTTTTGTAGACATCAATATGTGTAAGAACTAACCCTCAGAGAGAAATATTCCGTTCTCGTCCTTGTTGGCATTGTGTTGCTAAATAGTATGACAAGAGCTTTCTTACAATCTCAGCAGTATTTTATGCGGTACCTGCTGTGACTCATCTAAGAGCCAATATCAGTGTGCTCATTCACCAAAAAAGTAAGAGTAAGGCAGAAATGGTATCTTTATGCAGAAATCGATATTCATAAATAAACCAGCCAAAGTCACTGTACTCAAATACTGTAAATGCTATATTTTATACTGTAAATGTAATTGAAACAAGGTCATTCATTTTGCTGCTGGAAAACAGATGGAGTACTAAGCTAGATTTACACCTTCTTCAGGAATAATGGATTTTTGTGCAGGAGGAAGGAAATTTATTCCACATCAGAAGTTAACAGGTGATTTCCACTGCCAAATATTGGGACTGTAGCTGAGGACAAGAGATATGATGAGGAAAAGATGCTCCAGGATGTTTGCAAAAGGCTCACTGACTACTGACAATGGGCTAATACTGTAGTAAGTCTGGTATCAAGTTTGAAACCTGCTGTAATATCAGTGTGTCTTGACAAAGTCAAGTGCCAAATCGAGGGTCAATAAATCTTAATGTCAATTCTCATGATGTAATGTTAATGTTGTGATTAGAAGGAGTGGCATACCAGTTGTGAGGCTCTTCCTTAATGTGGGAGGATGCAGGATGCCCAGAGGACACCCCGATATGCTGAATCATCCATCTCCCTTAGTTATATAGATGTACAAGTACTCACAGAATGGAATGTTTCAGACCCAGGACAAATGTAAACCAACTGAAAGGTTTAAAAATACACAACCCGACATATTTATGCCATATGCCGTGATCAGGATCTAGATCTATGGCTAATGGCTGATTTAGCATAGAAGCAAGCGTACAAAAGCAGCTGTAAAGACACCAAACTATCAGTATATCCCATTCCACCAACACATTTGCGAATCCTGAAATAATCTGACTGTGTAAAGTATTACACTAAGCGATCAGTATGACTACACTTTTAAGAGGAAAGCATTTATTTGGAAGGCGGTGTCTGTCTGCATCATGTATAACTCTTGCCTTTCTCTGCAGCTTCATTCTTTGCTTTTCTATGTGCTTCTATTTTCCTGTCTTCCTCACAGTTTATAAAACTGAAGTTAAATATCTTGGCAGCTATGTTTTGCTCTCACCTTTCAGCTCTTACATCTGAATGTAGTAATGTAAGGCTTTTGTATATTTCAAACTTGGAATGACCTCCAATTCTGAATAGCAATAAAAACAGATGGAATTTTCCAGAGGGACACAAAAAGAGACTAAAAGAAAGAGAGAGAATTTGAGATGGAAGTAGAGAAGACCTATGAATGCCTTGAGAAAGAGATGGGCTGGCTTGAAATGCAACAAGAATAATCATTTAAACAAAAGAGAGGTTCTGGGGATATTTTCCACAGTGTTTAAGGAAAAGTGAATGAGAAATCTCTTTCCCGAAGAAATGGTAGAATCTTTTCTTCTGTTACTCAATTTTGTAAAATGCAAATATGTTTTTAAAAGAGTTTGAGAAATTTGTGAAATTTGATCTTTTAGCCAGTACCCCAATTTCCTACAATGTACCTGATCAAATCCATTCTGATATGCTCTTAAAGGCAAAACTATAGGAGTATCTAACTTAATTTAGAGGCTTCCTCCCACAACACCATGGTCTTGCTCAGGATTTAGATGCAAGTTTCTTAGAACATTGGAAGGCTCCCTTTCCAGCTTGGCACAGGGTCACAGAGGCTTGTACAAAGACCTTTAAGTCCTTTGTTTTTAGGTTATATAGCGTTACAAAGAACTGCCATGGGCAATCTCTGTACAAGATTAAGAGAAAATAAAACCAAAGATATGAGAGAAAATGGGAGCTGAGTTGAGCAAAAGCAGGTGTCCAAAGAAATCTGTTTAATACCCAGTGCTAATGTTAGCTGCCTTGCATATACTTGCTCCTGACAGACTAGGTGCCACTTGATAACAGCTGCAGAAGGCTACAAGCCCCCACCCTGTCCCAACAGGAAAACTCTCTAGCTGATAACTGCCTAACATAAAGGTATTAAGGATTTTATATCCATGGCAAAATTTTCCAAAGAGCTGTCTCAGGCAGAGCATCCGGAATCAAAGGCTGCTTTTGAAAAGTTGACCCTGGCCTTTGGGGAGACACTGCAAAGACTTTTCTCGTTTCCTGAAAGGGTAATTTGAATCTCATTCTATAGTCCCACATTGGACTAAATTGAAAGTGCCTCCACTGATGTCAGTGGTTTAATGAAAATTGCTGTAATTTCATGGGTTTTTTTTTTCTTTGGTAACCTATGGTAAATGAGTTATATACTGCTGTGTGTATATACGTGTGTGAACAGTAATTGAAAGTCTTTTTTATTTTATCCAGTTCGGTATTGAAGATAAGTATTTCTTTCTCCTCTTTCTACTAGTATATACAAAACTTTATTGAGAAGGTGTTTCAGTTTCTATGTCTGTGACTTGAGATACATGAATTAAAATTGAAAGATGGATTGGGAAAGAACATACCATTTCTGCCCAAGCAGTTCAATATCCAGTAGTCCTGTGATCTGTAAAAGTTATGAAGAGGGAGGTATCATACCCATTAGTCCAGAGGAAAACCAATTCTAGTGTTGATACCACGTTACATTGTATTTCACTTTCTTCTTGGTGTATTATTTTATAAATTGTAATACAGTGTGATGATATTCATACAGTGTTTCATATTTCATCTCTAATCTTTCTTGGGTTACATGGAGCTTAGTATCTAGAGAAACATGAAATAACAAGAAAATTAATAATTTAAATGCTTATTTAACTATCTGCAATTTGGTGTATTAATGCTAATATAGAAAATTCATTATGGCATAGATGTATTACTGCTTCTTCTATTACTGAGCTATTTGTAACCATATTTCACCTTAAAAAGTATTTAATTAATCACTCCTTAATCATTAAGGAGTTTGCTGTGCACTGTCCATTTCCACAACCTCAAAGTACTGTTTAATCCATTTGATCAAATGAGATTTACTGTAGCACTAACTTTTGTTGTCGCAATAATACCACAGTTAGACAGTATAGCTCAGTAAGGAAGAGTCGGTTATTGATATGTCTGTTGGAAAAGGAAAATTCTTCCTTGTTTCCCAGGAATCACATCCTCCAGAAAGATGTGATGATTCTGATTTAGAAAAGTTACCTGAACTTCAAAATAGTTTTGCTATTCACCTAACTGTGAAGTTACCAAATATGAAGTGCCAATATCTTAGATGTTTTTATAACTTCCAGGATTTTATGGCATAACAGTGATTTCTTTAAAATATTAAGTCCTCTGAGATTTTTGGAAATGGCTTTAAAAAAAATATGCTGTAAAAGAAAAGAAAAAAAATTTGCTAACCCATTTTTCTGCTAAAGAATCTTCAGTTTCCTCTTGCTGTAAGCAGATACAGAGGTTCACACTTTATAGTCACTTCATTAGTAACAATCTGCAGCAATTCTTTTGAAGTCAGCTCAGTTAACCAGCTGTAAAACCAATGTTACTGAAATAAAATCCGGACCTGCAACTGCCATACTTTCCACCATGTACCACACTCATTTCTTGTGCTTCCTTCAGATTCTCACTGTTGTTCATAGTAAAGCAATAGTATCTCAGATACTGCAGTGGTAACCACTGGTAAATTTATGTTCTTTATAGTGGTGATCACTGTGACTGAAGAATAGCAAATGCAGTCAGCATGCACAACTCCTCTTTCTCAGAGGCACGCATGGCATGAGTACAGCTAAAGACCTTTGGCAGCTAGCAGAATACCCATTCCTCCAGAGCATGCATCCTATACATGTTCAGTTCAGTTAGAAAAGAATGTTTTATCTACCAATCAGGGCAGTGTATGGAAACAATTCTGTCCCTCTGTGCTGCATGCATCATGATTATGGATGTGCTGAAGCACCAATAATCAATCTCAGTTAGCTGGAGAATGTTGTCACTTGCTGCTCTTAGTCATGCAAAGTGTTGTACAAAGAAGCAGAAGCAATACAGCTTGATTTTCATGGAGGTATTATTGTACAGGAGGTACTGAGAGGTTGTACATTATGATAGGAGCACAAGCTGCTCAGCACTGTGCATTTTGCTGTGTTTTTATAAACGCTGATGGAAGTAAATTATAAGCTGTGTGGCTACACTGCCAGCTGGAGTACCTTGGGCTTTTCTCCCACTTTTTTCCACCCATCCAAGCAACTTGCAGAGGTGGCATTATCAGACACATTTTTTACTCCCAATGAATTATTTTCTTTCTGTGGAGATTAGTTTAAAATGATCCAATGCATATCCTATAAAATTTATTTCTCTGTTAGTGGTAAGTGGCAGCTGGCAACAGAACAGTTCAAAGGTGCATGAGATCATCCATATTAAACAAAACAACCAAACATTCATTTGCATCCCATTTACCTTGAGGAAAGTTCAGCACAGGTTTAACATCAGACACATACTTAGTGTTGTGCTGGGCTGTAAGGCCCTGAAAAGGCTGCTGTCCCAGCACCAAATGGAAGCCTAAAACTCAGCTGGTGCCACTGAATTAGTTTCTAGTAAGAAAAAGAACTTAATTTGAAGGGTGAAAATCCTGAGTGTGCCATGTGACAAAGATTTTGTTACCTTCAGAGCTGTAAACCTGAAGAGCAAATTGGCTAATGAGAAGACCCAACCCGTGCAATTATATAGAATCTTCTGAAAGTCTAGTATTTCCTTTTAGAGTCTGTATTTTTTGGGCTGCACGCTGAAATGAAGCACACTATTAAACTGCTGCTTCTGGTTAGTAGGTTGTCCATGGTTTCTCTCTATTTTTGTTATCTGAGATTGAAATTATTTTCTTAGGGATTTCTGTTGTTATTGCCACACTAGTCCATAGTATAACTAGGTCATAGTATCATTTTGGATGTTCTTGATTTCAGCTAAAGATTGGAAGTAAGAATAAATTAGATCATCGCTCTTCTTATAACCTTATGCAGAGAAGGGAAATAGAATTGCTTTCCTCTTGATCTTTCATGTTCACAGCACTGGTGTAGTTAACCTGTCCATAACCTGACAACATACAGATTTATTTGCAATATCTTGTAACAATAATGAATTAATGAATAATGATAATGTTATTCAGGAAAAAAAATCTCTTAATTTTAGTTTATTTTAAATACCTGATAGAATGTATGTAAAATTCCAAATTGAACATCTAGAATTCTGTTTGCATGGGCTCAGTAAAAGTGGTCATGAACCTTGCCATTGCTTCTTATGACATACTCTTAATAGATAGCATGCTGGAATTTCCCGTACTTTCCTTCACCATTAGCTTCTCAGATCAGAGTCTCCTGCTTGTTTCCTGAAGACAAGGAAAGCAAGCCAAGGTCTGAGTCTGAGTCTGATAAATGTCCTGCCCTATAAAGCCCATAATTTTCTGTGTTTCTTCTATTAGAGCAGTTTATTCCTGTGCATGTGCTTTCTCATTTCACTTCTGTCCTGGTTGTCCTTGAACCACAGCTGTTTTCTGGGGA
>VZRS01015172.1:296426-442522 GCA_013398055.1 Ifrita kowaldi
CTCCTTATGGTTCCTTAAAAGCTGAAAGAATTTTAACTAGATTTCCTGTATCTTAATAACACGAAAGAATGTTTTTGAAGACTGCTGTTCATTGCACCATAATCTCTTTAACTGTGTTAAGACACGAAGATATTTTTTAAATAACTGTGTGTGTAATTTTGGGGAAAAAAGGATATCAATATGTGATTATTATGAAAATGAAGAGGCAGCTACTAGGTATGGAATTTTGCAGAATCCTTGATGTGTTCAGTGTACCATTACTAAATGACTGAAATCTGAATAACATTTGGCATTATAATAGAAGAAAATAACTGACTAAGCTAGCCTAAGAAGCAGTGATACTGAACCATAATAAGAAGTGGTTTTTTCCAGCTCCAGAATTTCTTCTCTGAAATTAGACTGAAGAAAATGGGGGTAATTAAAGATATGTACTTACTGGACAGCAAAGCACAAAAAAAAAAGAGTGTGTTTAAGGATACAGTTTCAGAGGACATATTTGTCAAAAATCTTTAGTTATGTGAGTAGCTATTTTCAAGACTGGCCCCTCGGTGGGTACATTCTTTGACTGAAATTTCTGAAACCTTCAATTCTTCTTAATATTAACAGTGAAGATTTCAAGGCAGTTTGAAAGACTTGATGTAGAACCTATCTTGCAGACTCCTATTGTGAGAAGAGAACCTCTGGACCATGATTCCTGGATGGCTAATTTACTTTTTCTATACATCTACTTGCGTCTTTCATTAGTTGTAATAGTTCTGCAGACTTGGGATTATAATGGCAGTACTCTCCTCGTAATAAATTCAATGTAGCTACTGTTAAGTGCCCAATAAATGGAAAACCGGAAGCAATAGAATAAGGAAAAACGTCTCTTTCTTTGGGCAAAACAGTTATCCAAGGGTTATAAGGAGTACTGTATATTTCTCTGTGGTAAAGAAACATTTCCCTTTCTGTTTCTAAAACCATCTTGTATCTCTAACATCAGTTAACAACTGTAATACTGCTGTCAGGAATAACATATCCCAGCTGCATTTTAGAGTGAATTGAGCTGGGACAAGGGGTCCTTGGAGCTTACTGAATGGGTGAGAGCTTTTAAAGGGAGAAATCAATACTACAGCAGGATTTAGACAACTTAGCAAAATATATCAGACAGAACTTTGGTCAAAGAATAACTACAATAGCAAGTTAACCCATGGGGTGCCTGAAGTACAGTCCACAGCATTTCACTTGAACTCTCAGTTGAAAAGAACATTAGTTACTCTAGCAGGGAACTGGAAGTATAGTAAAGGTTGCAAACCCACTCCCTTAAAGGGTCTCCTTCTCACACGTGCTATCCAAATTCTCTTTGGATATTATCTCTGTGATTTTTCACACCAGTTAGACATGAGAAATTAAAGAATTGCTCTATTAAGCAAAATTGCTCAGATGTGAAGAAAATTTACACTTTTTTCTGAGTTGCTACTTAGGAATAAAGGTACTTTTCAGATTTTCAGAAGGAGTAAGCAATACTAAAAAAACTAAAATACTTTCTTGGGACAAGTCTTGGTAGAACTGACTACCTGTACTTTGAGTGGAAGAGATTGGCACCTGAAAGGTCTGTCACTGCAACTGTATTTTCTCAGGTCTTACCAGAACATACTTTTAGTAATGGCATTTCCTATGCTTGGACTGACATCAGACACAAGGATAGCTGCCCACAGAGGCAGAACTAAAGCATGATTTTGGAGGCTCAGTAATATTATCTTAATTTTAGATTTCTAGTTTTTCAGTTTTAAAATCTCTTTTTCCTATTGAAATGACAAAAACAGTGAGAGCCTGTAAAAAGAATAAGTAAATGGCCAATAAAATAATACTGTTACTAGTCAAACACTACAAGTAAAATGTAAAGGAGGGTCACTCCTTTCCTACCCTGTTCATTTCAGTAAAATGTGAATTTTAGAAGCCCAGTTGGAAGTATTCAAACTATAGCATGCATAGCAATTAAATTGTTTCTTTGGGCAATTTCAAACCCAAGGAAATTAAAAACATAAAATTACATTGACACCTCACTGAACACTGAACTTCCTGATAGTCCTGCGCTCAAACTGAGCTAGGCTGTGGGAAATTATATTTCTTATAAAGTGTTAACACCCCGTCCATCTTCAGTTAACGTATGAGAGTTCCGGTTTCACTCATTTTGCATTCTCAGTGGCCATCAGCAGATGTATGCAGAAATGGAATATTTCTTCTGAGTATTTTGTCATTATTTATATAGCCTGTTCAAGTCACAGAATATCAACAGGCCACTTTGTGGCTGGCATTAGTACATTTACTGGAAGGCTGTGGGATTTTGACTCTTTCTGAATCTTCATGTCTGCCTACATGCCAGGCACCTCCTGAGATTGCAGCACCTGTTGACACACCCAAGCCATTTTCAGATTTGTTGGTTTGGGTATTCCCAGCAGCAGTGCTAAAGCAGCATGGATATCTCCCCTGTTTCAAAATTCACCTCAAATCTGAGTAAAAATCCAGAAGAATCAGCTGGAGACAGCTATTATTGCTCAGAGTTGTCTGTGTCTATTAAAGGCACTCCTCTGTATGTTGTAACAGTCCTTTTAACAGGGAAAGGGTTTATTGTAGGCTCATGTAATAAAAACCAAAAGAGCAGGATAGGGCCCAGAGCCTTGGAGACATCCACCTCAATTTTTGTTTTACTTTTTATTCTTTGATCACACATTCAGACAAGAATGTTTTATCAGGACTAGGATTCTGGAGTTTGTTAAAGGCATCTAGGAGGTTGCTGCCCTGTTTACACATTATGACCTCTGCCACAGATTAGGGCCGCTAGAAGGGACAGAAGAGCATGGGCACTGTCACTTGTCAGCTGTACCATTCACAGCCAGGATATTAATATAAGCCAAAATCGATGGTGGTTTTACTAGTAGCTAACCTGAACTGTGACTAGCAGCTGCTGAGAAGCAGACACACCATGCTTGGCAACCTTAGGCAGAAAGATGGCAGAGATGTAGCAAGCAGACACCTTTGAAATCATCTCAGCAGGAATCTTCAGAGTTTTTTGTGTCAGAATCCCCTATCTGTAAAAGCAACAGGGAAGGCAAGCCCATACTATGCTGAAGGGAAATGTAGCTGCAGCCTTGCTCTGTGATAGCTTTAGTACCATCACAGGGATGGCTGCCTCCCATGACAGCGAGGTTTCAAGGGCTGTCACAAGAGCTTCACATCTTGTGAAGTCACAGTACTTAAGAATATCCTACATAACCTGTTGATCCTGTTGTCTTATTTTCTTCTATTGAGCAAGGTTCTTTCCTAAACTCTGTGTCAGAATCTTCCATGAGGTCAAAGAATATTTTGATGAGCTGCCCTTCTCCCCCGCCAGTGCCACCATCTTCTGCTTCTTTCATTTGTGTTTTCATTTGCTTAGCATTTCCTCCTCTCTGCAGCTTTTAGTTGGACATGTACTGGAAGTGTAGTTAAGAGAACCATTTACAGCAAATGCAAACAGGCTATGGAATTACAGTGTCAGGATGAACCTGAGCACACTGCCACTACATATATTTCTATCCATTCTTGTGCACCAGCAAAGATAGTCTAATAGTAGAATTTTCAGTTTCTTTCTGACTGATTTCCAGACTCCAAGAACAGCCATCCCTGAACAGCTCAGGTTCACAATTCCTGATGTTAGAGGTACAGCCAAGAGGGGAGTCGTGTTAAAACATCACTGTTCTGTGATCTGCTCTAAGCTGCCCTGAAGTACTTACAAAGAGGAACTTAAGGATATCCTAGACATAGCTTCCCATCTCATTTTCTGTCCTGAATGAAGCTCAGCCAGAACACTACAGCCAGAGTCTAGGGAATGCCGCAGTGAGTGGGCATGCTGAGAGATTAAATACAGATACAAGGTATGCCAGGGTAAATACCCTGAGAATTGCCAGTTAATTTTTCTGACAATTTTGCTTGGGTTGATTGAGCTATATTATTGCATGTTGCCTACAATATACAATAAATGCCTTAAAAAACTTACAGTGAAAGTTAAAACTACAAACCAAACAACTGTCTATGTTTCTAACATCATTCACTAGTAAAGCATTCATTTGGAAACACTGTGATGTGTGTTGTGATACCTCTTAAATTCTGTAAACATGATGACAATAAGGAATGTCAAATATTTTTTGAAGACCCTTTGGTAATGTATTTCAAAAACAGCGTGAACGTGATTTTTTTTTACCCGCTTTGACAGGTGAATTATTTACTGCCTAGTGTAGTTTTCTGAATAGCTGAAGTTTTCTATCAATGAGATGAATTTAGAGTCAGGCAAGGGAAGCCATCTCACTAACCCTGCATCCAACCCCATTCCCAAGGCAGCTTGACTGTATCTACAGCACTTTCTGCTGTACTGCAAATGTCAAACAGAAGGTATAATGGATTTAATATTAGTGCTGGCCAAGGTGTTGAGGGAGCTGTTAATAATGTCACTCCAGTTATTGATCTGAAGCCTTTAGAAATCAAAGAAAAGTGAGAGATCCCCAACTGGGGAAAGGCACAACAGTGACTGGTTTTTATTACCAATATATTTCTACATATATAGTGCTGACTTTCTGGAATTATGTGATCATCATTAATCTTTAAGAGATTTCTGGAATCATTATGTGATAGAATAATATCAGAGTGACCTGTATGCATACTAATGTTAAAGCTTGCTTTCATTTCAGCCACAAGTCAGCTTTAAAAGGTACAGTAGTGATGCCAACAATATTAATACAAATCTTCGGCTTTAGGGAAATTTTATTCTTTCTGTAATCATATATTGGTGAGGTTGAGATGCCTGGATTTGACTCTTCCTAAGAACATTGTCATTTCTTCTGCCTGTTAACTTGGGATTTGTGTAACTGCGATTGCAAGAGGATAGATTTTTCCTAATTATAATAAGCATGTCTCAGCTTCCTCTATTTACCACAGAGCTAAATTTGTCTCTAGGTTTATATTCTTCTATGTTCCTCTGCCATAGGTAATCCTTCAGGATTAATTGGTAATGTTTTGTTCTAAAAGAGAAATGGGTTCTTAGAATAAGTGCATCTTTTCCTCTTTCTACCAAATTTTGCAATATCATGACATTCTACACAAGGGCAACCTCTGTTGTCTTTAGTCACAATTAATAAATGGAAGTCAAAAGTAGAATTTGTGTTTAATGTATGTTAAGTAATAATGTAGTTAATTTCCATGTTTATACAAAGTAAATAGAGAAAAATCCTGCAAATAACTTGGAACTGTTATCTGCTGGATTGAAGATGAAATACTTCTCTGCCAAAACTAGGCCATAGAGTAGGTCCACTAGACAGAAATATAAACACCTGAAAGAGTCTAAATACAGTGTATGTGTATAAGTGTGTGTATATATATGTAAATATTTATGTACATATAAGGCATACATGATAAGTTGTGAAATCACCTATTGGAAGTGTATCACAGAATTAGGCAAGTGTATTTAGTATACTATGAAATTCCAAATCAGTATAAACAGGAGAATAATCTACCTTTGCTTTCGTTTGATCTCCATGTACTGTGATAAACACATATTTTAACAGAATTGATTTTCAAGCAGAAATTCTATTAACTCTTCCATAACTACAGGAAGACCAACAAGTAGAATCTCTGTTGCACTCTGGACAGACCAGTAGTTATTATGGTTTGTAAGCTCTTTGGGAACAGGCAAGAAGAAACTTAATACATAACAGAAAACATAACATAACATAAAAATATGGCAGGATGATTGGAGACTGCATGGACCTTCTACTGTACTCCTTCCCTCCCTCAATAAAAAGAAACACATAGGCAAAGTAGGCTGGAGAGTGTCTACTTGCCTGTATTGATTTCCCCAACTGTTTTTTTCAGATCTATCTGATCTGGGCTCTGAGGTCAAGATTTTTGTTTCTTTGATCATGTGTCTGTGTCAGTTCCAGTGGAGCGTGTTCCTATGTCAGCTGAAGGGTTGTGAGGAATAAGGCTAACTTATCTTCCCGAATATCCCTAGTGTTACGTGGGATTGTTCTTGGTCATACAGCTGAGCTTGGAAAAATTGGAGTAGTTGTGTTTCCATCTTCTCACAATTACTTGTGATATTCAGTCTATGTGTTCATTTAAAGTATATTCCATTCATTTTCGCACACCACCATAATGTTCATTTCATCCCTCCCTCACAAGTGCTTTGTTCTGAAATCTTCCATAGTTCTTATTTTGTGCTCTTCTCTCAGCTCTTTCAGTTTTGTCTCTTAGTTTCATGTGAATGCCGCATTTTCCCAAATAAAAGAATGATTTTACTCTGTCACCATATTTGCCTATGTGGCCTTAAATTGCGTCGGTTCTTTCCTGCATCCTGTTGTTAAAAATTCATCTCATTTACTCTTGCCCCACCACTCATCTTGTCTTTCCAACCTCCTATTTCTTCCTTCTAAATATTGCTTTATGACATTGTGTATCTTTCCAAAGTAATTAACATTAACCATACTCATTATATCTATTTTCTAAATGTAGGGAATTTTTTTTTTCATTTGACAGTTTTGTTGATGTTCACTCTAAGTAAAATGTAGATCACAGAACTATTTATTTATTATTATTATTTTAGTATTTATTTTATGATCTACACGTTGTGGGTTTTTTCATTTTAAATTTAGAGTTATAAGCCCAGAAATTGTTATATTTAAAAAAATAATTTTAAGATTTTTTTTGTGTTCTTCTCTAACATAAAATGGCACTACAGTCTTTATTTACCTAATCTATGTTGATATTAATGTGTTTTTCAAATATTATACTTCTAATTGGAATTGGATAGGCTGTTTCTTTGCAGAGTAGAGTAGAACAGTACCAATGCTTAATAATCTGAGATTTCGAGCAGATCAGAGTTGACTGCTTAAAGCTCTTGGCTTGTTGTAAGTCAGTTATGTTTAATTCATCATACTACAGACTAAAACCTTGTTCTTGTCAAAATTACACAATTCTATCTTCTTTATATACACAAAACAGCAGAGATACAAAGGATGATATTACTTGGTATCGATTCAGCTCTGTGGGGGGCAGAGATCACAAAAGGCAGCACTGGCCAAAAGGAATGCCTGCCTCCAGTGAACAATTTTACTCATGGTCACACTGGGAAAAGCCTGAAAATATTGGTTCTGTGTGAAAGGTTTGTTGCTTCCAGTTCTTGAAGCTTTTCCCAGGCAGTTTGTCTCAGATACTCCTTGGTTTTCAGTTATTAACAGGATATGGCCACTGTGAATAAGTCATCTAACTGTATCATTTCTATTTGTTTATCACCAGGTAAAGTGGATATGCAGTCTCTCTGATTTTATTACATTTTACATTTTTCACCAGGGTAAATTGCTCAACTAGTTGCAGGGCAACTAAAAAATCCGTTCCCTTGTTTGTTCCCTGAGTGCTCAGTGCCACTGAATCCTGATGTTTCAAGTCTGAATTGGCCACCCCTCCAGCAGCAGCAGGTCAGCTATCAGAGGGCCGTGTATTCTGTGCCTGCACAGTGCCCAGCACAGTGAGGGGGCAGCCCAGGGGCTCGACAGTGCCACCTGCAATGGTGACAGTGATCCTCATCTATGCCAGTCACAAAGATAAGGCTTTTTATAGTCAGGCTGTTGCAGAAACCCATAAACTCTCTGTGGGAATGCTCCTGAAGAGCCTCACGCTGGCTAGTCCCTTCCAGGACTGGACATTTATTGGTTGATAATGTGGCAGGACTGAAACACAGTACTAATCTAATTCAGCACAGGTGATTAGGATTAATTCTTTCATTAACTGTATCTTATCAAAGCACTTTACCCTTAAAGGTTTCGTAGAACATTTAATGAAAATATGTAGTTGTGCTATCATCATAACAGAGCTTCCTTTTTTCTTTTTTTTGAGTGAATTTCCTTCTGATGATAGGTGCCAGATGGAGACCGCCCTGGGGAATGAAATTGTTTGTTTATCCACAGAACACGTACAGCATGGGCACCAGCAGTGTAGTCTTTCCCATGCTGTTGCTTTGCTGTTCTCCAGCCTTCCTCTCCATTGACTTTCTACAGGGGTGGGAAGACAGTTCACAGTCCAGGCCCTGCCCAAACTCCAGGTGTTTTCCTGTGAATTATGCAGTAGTGCCAATTAAATTCCATTTTCATGGACGTTTTTGGTGCAGGAAGTGTTGGTCGCCAGTCCAGTCCAAATAAGCCACCAAATGATAATACTAATTAACTGCTTACCTAAATCAAATTTTAATCAGTGACCTACGCAGAAAAGATCAAAGGCTTTAGTTTCAGGTTTCCTACTGTATTTCTCCTGCGGCATCCATTTCTTATAATAACATTTTATCTTCTAGAAATAACATTGAAATAATTCTAGCACTATTAAAAAAGACAAAATAAAAATTTGTAAAAGCAAAGTAAAATAATCTTTAATAAGATTTTTTGCAAAGAGGTGAGAAATCTCATTCTTCCACTCTGCAACTCCATCCCTCTTCAACTGAGAATAAACATTGTCAGAGATTTCAACCAGGAGGGAAAAAAAAAGGCAGAAAAAAGGTAGAAAATAATATCTTAAATATTTTCATCAAATGTGCTTAAACCATGTATCCTGTAACCACAGTTGTAATAAGTTAATACATTTTTTTAATTCTGCATAAAAACAATTGATTTTAGTTCAGGGCTTGTGTTTGAGAGAGGCTGGCTAAAACCTGAGCTTTTTGTTTTTCTTTTACAGCTTGTTTTGAAAGCGTCATAAACAAATTACTAAAGTGTCCAACAAGACAAATGTTCTTTAATCATCTAATGCACTCATTTATCCTCAGCCTTAACCTTAGTCCTAAATTAAGTCTCTTGCTAAAACATAACTTCACCTAAAAACACCCATCAATCCTATGTGATTTTGATAAGCACATTTTAAAAACATAAACAATCAGACAGTTGTCAATCCAGTTGAAGTTCTGTCCCATTTAAAAGTTATTCATTAGGATATGTTTCTAATGCACCTGCTGCTAATAAAATTTTAAAGTGGAATGAACAATGTTTTCAGGTTTCTGCTAGAGTTATAATTTTGTGCCATTTACTAGGACTCGCTTAGAATAAAATCAGAATGCATATCAGAAAAATATCAACTTCAACTTAAAATGAGCAACTTCTAGCTTAATGGGATGCATTTTTCTGAAAATATTAACATAAGTTATATTTTAATTTGCATTCCAGTTTCACAGTACACTAACAAAGTATGTGTCGCACTTTTGTGTTAAGTTCATTTGGTCATTACCTTCATTATCTACTCAGGAATCGAATGTACAGAGCAGTATTACACAGGAAAAAGTGAGTAACGTGGACATAGATTACACATTCAAAGCAAGATATTTTGCAAAAGCTGTCAGTTGACCTGAATAAGTAAATAAAGTGACTGTAAGAGGATATGAAAGATATTGCTGGCTGATATTCACTGTATTTCAAAATTAATTAAGATTATCTTTTGTTTAAGCAATACTTAGCCATAGTCAAGGCTAAAGCAGCATTTTATTTTATTTTATTTTATTTTATTTTATTTTATTTTATTTTACTTTACTACCAGTCTCTTCAGGACCTGGAAAAATACTACTGTTGAGCTGTTTGGGATTCTTTCTCACTGGGGCTTTAAAATTCTAAAGAACAGATAAGAGCAAACAGCAAATAACTGGATTTAGAATAAACTCAGAAATTATCGCTAAGGCCCTTCCTCTGCCACAATTTGTCAAATCTGCTGATAGGAAACAAATTCTATTCATAAAGATTTTATTTTTTTGGGGCCCTCTTGTGATTTGGTAGCAATTCAATTATAGTTTTGTGAGATAGTGAGCCCGGAGAGGGAATCCAGACTGACAAGAAATATGACAGGACAGTTAGAAGAGTGTTTATGCAATTAAACTTTCACTGACAATACCTGCAGAATGATGAATGCGTGGGCGGAGGTATGTGTGCACAAGCAATGCCCCACAAGTATTGCACATTTTTCATTATTATACAACTGTTCAGATCTTTCAAGAATAGCCTGAAGTGAGGTGGAAAAGAGAGTGCTGTTCCACAGCATGTTAACCAAATGCTTTTTTTTTTTTTTCCAGTGGGTCTTGATATGCCAGGTGATAAAAGAACATCTATTTCAGAGAAATGTTGCAAGAAGATTAAGATTTAGCCTGAGTTTGACATGTATTAATTTTGGATTCTTAAAGAGGTTTTATTCTTTTTCTATCTGCAACTTTATATCATTTCAAAATTGATAGATACTGCATAATTAAACTGCAAGGTTATTCATTTTATGCATACAGGTGCAAAGGGCACTATAAAAGTGGGATTTTACTGATTGTAGATTAGAAGAGAAAGGAGAAACTTAAAACGGTTTTGTAGAAAACCACAAAAGCTGACATAATAGACTCATTTGGTTGATCATAGTCTGTATTTTAGTATGTCTGTCTTCCATGGAAATATAAAATCAGACAACTTACTTTAGAATCTCTAAAGACTGTGTTGAGTTTTCCAGGCTGGAAGTTGCTTTTGTGTAGTGGAGTTTCGATTTTGAAAACATGCTGTTAAAACATGTTGACCTGGACTGCCTCTTTTCCAAGGAGTGTAAGTACAGCAGTGAGCTAATTCCTGCAAACCTTATGTTCAAAAACTTCCCTACCCCGAACAAAAAGGAATCACTACAATGTGATTGACAGAGGAGCTGAGCAGGGCACTGGCTGTAGATTTTTTACTGCTGTGGAAATACTGCGACTGACACTAGAAGTATGAAATAAGAGCCTGGCAGGTACATTACTATAAACTGACCATTCAAACGTTATCTAGGAACCTGCTGACTTCTCAGAACTTTGCTTAACTTCACAGAAGTAAGCGTTGGTGATTCAGAATTTGATTTCTATACACCCGAATTCAACTCACTAGAATAAAAAAACCTGTTTCCTGTTCATTCATGCTTGCCAAATCTTTCAAAATTTGAGGTCTGCTTCAAATAATGACAATCAAAATGAAAAGTTTTCTTGTTGCAGTCAACTGTTTTGTAATTCTAAATTATGGATGCTAGATTGCAAAATGGAAAATATTTATTTATTAATGCAAGCATTTACCTCATGACAAGAAACACCTGCATTTTTACTCCTTTCTAGAGATGGTTGTTTCCTATCTCATCAGTATCTATGTCCAGGAAAATTTCCATTTATCTTCCTGATTTGCACTCAGATGTCTCTTCTCTTTATGAAGGAGTGGCAGTATTTACCCCACTTGCACTCGCAGACAGAATATCACAGTTTAAGTTACTCAGTACCAAAAGCTATACTGTACTGAAACAAAAATCTGTTTTTCCAAGAGCTGTTTCTAATACCTTCTAAAATTGATAGCAAGAAAAAATTGTTTTCACATTACTTAGGTGTTAAAATTACATGGTGGTGTTCCTTTATTTTCAAAAAACCAAACCTAATCCTGTTAATTCAAAGTGAATAACAAACAGGACTAAGACTTTTTCCCAAGTTGTTACATTTATTCAACCTGCTTGTGTTTTGTTCTTCATCATAATTATTTCCAAGTCAAATCTGCGCTGATTTCCTTGCGGACCCACATACCTCTGACTAACTTAAAGAATTGAGCTGGGATAATTCACACTATTCCTTGGGGGTCATGTTCTCTGGTTTTTTTCAAGGACATTTTTATTACAAAGCTGATGAAATTTGCATATTAATTCATTTCTTTCAATTTTTTAAGATTAAATGTTGTCAACATGTATCAGTGCAAGGCTCTGACAGTGCTGATGAAATGGGTCAGTCAAGCTTGAACATTTAGAGTAATGCAGCCATCTGCAACCCCCAAGCCCCTTGTGTAGTTTAGTGCTACCATTGCAACTTGATTAAAAAAAAGTTTTATTCAATGCAGGATATTAAAACATTATCAGTGAAATGATATGTGTTACTCCTGCCATTTGCAGGGAAAGCATATTTGACAACAAAATGGATCTAAGGATCTCCTTGCAGATTTAAAGTTAGTGCTTTGTCAATCTTAATTAAACTCCAGTAGGAAAAGTGTATGAAAAAAAGTGTTTCTGCTGTGCCGGAGCTTAGAATTTATTAAACTGGGCTTAATGTCCTCTCCTGGTCTCTATTTTTACTGTTTGAAAAGTAGTGTTATTTACAGGAAGGAATTGCCTACATTCTCATGTCTCAGCGGCCCTGGAAAGCAGTTGAATTCTTCTGAAAATACCAAGGCTTAATAGAATCAGAGAAATTAGAAATGGAAAAGAGCCATTAGGTCAACTTATCTATCCCCCTGCCAGAGCAGCAGAGTTCCCTACAGTATTACAGTCTTACAGTTAATGGTCATGGATTTTGAGTCACCATTTCTCAACTACTTAAGAAAGTATCTGCTGTGCAAGTTGCTTGGGTTCGTTTTATCTTCACTGATGGGACTGATATCCTTGTATTCTAATATGCTTATGTTTTAATAGCCTGTGACTCTAGATGCAATGTATATAGACACGCAGTAAGATCCTTGCCTCTCTTCAACACATACTGTGCATTTTTGTCTTCTATGGCTTTATTAACCTGCATTTATCTAGCATCTTATTCAACCAGCAGTCCCTTTGATACCAATGAAAACAGTACACAATAGCCTTGATAATTAATTTGTATAAATAAGCATAGGCATAGGTTTTAAAGGTGTGGAGTCAGTTGTGGGTTTTGCCAAAGACCTTTTGAAACCACCACGTCTAATTATGAAGTTAGGGCACTTAAATCCACCCATAACAGCAAAACAATGTTTTACCTCAAATAACAAGTTTCAGTTGTGAACTTATTTCTCTCCAATTACTGCTACAGCCTAATCAGTTGATGCATTTTAATAGAAACTGCTCCTGGTCACAGATGTCCTCATAATTGCTACTTTTGATAGCCCCAGCAAAGTCCATTGGCCTTAATTGAACAAAAGAAAAAAAAAAAAAACAACCAAAACACAAAAACCCCTGGTATCTTGGCTTGCAGATGTAAAGACTGACTCCTACCTTGAGTATAAATACAAAGCATAGTCAGAAACAACTTCTGGCATTCCACAGCTCTGGAAGAGAAAATGATTCAAATATTAGTTGACTTGCATGGCGATTGCTATCCAGAAACTGTGCTGTGTTTACTTTTCGGCAGTAACCCCTGCTGACTTTATGCTGTAATATCAGAGCGTATTTTCAAGTTCAAACCTCCTTTAATGCACGTCATACAGAAAACTCATGTTAATTGTATGAAAGACTGTAGGTAGACATTGGATAGCCTTTTAATACAAAGATAAATCTAAGCTCGTAGTATCTAGATTTTGAGACCAAACTCAAAAAGTTGGATTGGATTGAAAAGTCAAAATCAGACGTCGCACTGTAGTAGAGTCTGAAAACATCAGATATGAAATATTTAAACTGTAGAACACAATCTTCAACTTTGGGCTATAAAACTTTAATTTTGTGAGTAGCTATTTCTCCAATTGTTCGATATTTTTATTTCTACAAATCCATGTTTATTAGCTTTCAAGGTTTAAACAGTGTTACTGAGTCTGTTGAAAGTAAATGATACTGACTTCTGAGAAATATAGTTACTATGATTTATTTTCTATGTTCAAGATAAAGGCAAAAGAAAGAAGAAATAAAAGGAATTGATTACCACAGCTCTCTCTTTTAATACTTGTAAAATCACCTAAGGTACTTTCTTATTTATTCTATACACCACAAGAAGCAGATCAAATTGGTCTGAAATGTGATTTTTTTTGAACAATGATAGTTTTAGGATACATCGAGAGAAACTGTAACATCTTTGATTCCATATATTCCTATTTTTACAGTTATCAATGCTAATGCCCAAATGAAATCTCTTCCACACTGTGATCTTCCCAGACATTTTGCAATAGCAGTTCTTAGTCCAAAATCCAAATCCTATAGAAGTTGAGCAGCCAAATCATGCTCCCATTATAAACAATGCAAATTTCTCGCTTCTGCAGTGAAGTTGTTCCAGTGTTATGCATAATTTTATACAGTTGCAGTGGGGGTGATCCTTGTCTTTGACTTCATGACCTCTTACAAGTCCATGGTAAATTTTTCTACTTTTCAGGGTTTTTTTAAGCAGTAAGAACATGGTCTTAAGCAATCCACTCGATAAATTCGTCGCAACAAAGTAGTTTGGCACATTAAATACTATAGATAATTTAGTAAAGTTTTGCTAGTTTTTTACCTTTGGATTTTTAAACAATGAATGTTGTTAGCTTTGGTAAATCACAGCAGCTTTGTTTTGGCAGTAGCTGCTGCAGACTCGTAAATCCAAGTTATTTTATCTAACAGTGTTTTGATTGAATTTATTCCTCTCCATCTAACTTAATTTTTTTATGTAATGCAGTTTTCAAGCCATGAAGGAAAGTAAATTTACTGTAAATCTAGACTTCTTTGCTAGGAAAGAAATTCACTATGTTTGCTTCATAGCTCCCGTTTAATATCTATAACTTATCCTACTTTTGAACCATGAGTTTTCTTTTCTCAGAAACAAACTCAGAAGTTATGCTTGCCTCTACAGTCTACAGGCAGGTTTGTACCTACACATAAGGAAAATATATTTTTTAAACTTCTGTAATTGTCTCCTACCAATATCTGCTTGTAGCTGTTCTCACACTGCACAGTATGTGTGCTGCAAATAAAGCAGTCAGGTTTTGACACCTTATATTTGTTAAGTCATTGTGATTACTGACTAACAGTAATCACACATCCAAAAAAAGATTTCCACACTTTATTGTTCATGTTCTGAGCCACATAATTTCAAACATATGTTATGTTTATTTTAAATTTTATGGAAGAAGTCATTATTGGAAGAAAATACCACCAGTTGGAGACCATAACCATGTTAGAGCTCACTGATCATGACATCTTTATGGGATAATTTGATATCAGAATGATGTCTTCAAAATTATTTCTTCTCTACATATATATAAATGCATATAAATACTTTAAGCAGGCAGGGATGCATGTGGTGCATATTCAGATACGTTGGCCAGGAAAAGGACAATGAGTGCTCAGTATTGAGGGAAATAAAAAGAGTCACAGAATCTTGCTGAAAGATAATGGTGGATGCATTTGACTACCCAGAAATGTCACACCTTGACAAGATTTCAATGAACTCTTCTTGATACTTGAAACGTTTGTGGGTTTTGGCACACAGAAGTGATGGGTCTGTTTTCTACCTTGATCTTTCATATTATAAAAGATGTTGGTTCAAAAATAGTTACAGTTCAGCCTCCAATATAATTTTGTTCAATTTCAGGGTGTAGGTAGAATTATTCACATCACAAATTGCCACTACTCCAGGTAAGCTGGGAAATCCTGAATAAAGGAAAGAGCTGGATATAGCCCATACAGTGAAATTGTAATCCATAGATTCATTAGCCAGTATTGGGAAACTGTAAACCATAAATTCATCATTAACTCATCTAAGTAATGACAACTGAATGGCATCATATGTGAGTTTACTAAGAGTAGTAATGACTTTAAATGGTAAAATTCCCAAGGTTATTGTGAAAAACCAATCTTGCAGAAAAACCATAAATCCATTACAATAAAGACAACAGGAATATGTCAAGACCATGCAGTTAACTGCAAGGTGGTAATTCGGAGAGCTAAGAGCAAGACTGAAAAGTAAATTGGGTTATGTGTGGAAAAAAATGAAAGGCTGCGGATTGGTAGTTAGAAATGAACTGCTCAGTTTACTGAATTTGCATATAATAAAGGCAGTTTAGTTTATGTTCTTTCTATTAGTCTAAACTGGCACTGAGGTTTTTAAGTTGTCCACTGAGACAAAACAACTGTATGCACAACCTGAGATTTCGAAACAGAAGATATCCAAACAAACCAATATATTTGTGAGATCTAGATTGTATTTAACAAAAGGAGAAATATGAAGGAAAGTCAAAATGCCCAGGTTGCTAAAAAATATACAATGTTCCAGTAAAAAGGGTGGCAGAAACCTGCAGGATAACAATGATTACCTAGGTGCAAGACATTTTCCTGATGTACAAAAATGTTGTGGAAAACTGTAAAGTTACTTTTAAAAAATTATGTTGTTTTATGTGTGCTATTTCAATTAACATACACATGACATAACAAGTATGAAATGGCTTTAGACATTAATTGTACACATGATTGGAGGTATAGGAATATTTCTTGCTGAGGAAACATGGAAAAGCCTGGAATAATTTTCCTTATAATAGCCTGGGTATATTTTTACAAGGGGACAAATCCATTTAGTAAAAATCATATGGAAGATCAGGAAAACAGGTAAAAGGAAGCATGTTTTTCAAGTGCTGCGGATGCGTGGAACTCATTGCCACTAACTAACCCCGCAGTCAAGAGCAGACCAGACTTTTTAAATATGTGGGCATTTATATATGGTGACGGCATTCCCTTTTAATTTCAGGTGCAATATTTATATAGAAGAGTGTATTGTGCTTCAAGTTAATTTAGATGCCAATTGGTAATTTAGGAAGAAAGATCTTCTACAGGCACGTTATCTATGGTGCACAACAGGTCTTCTGGCTCTTTTTCCAGAGGCATTTGTTGTTATTTATAATCAGACAGAAACTGAACAAGCAGTCCTCTTAAGTCCTGTAGTAACAAGGACTCATACTCTCTTTTATTTTTAATTAAATGCATTAGACCAATACAAAATTAGTCTTGCTCTATTATGGTTGAGTTGCTATAAAACCACATAATACTGCATAATAGAGCTCAAGAGCTTCTGCTAGCTGATCACGTCACACATTATACTTAGGTCTTCTCTGAAGAACCTCCTGTTTGCTTTCTTCAGACAAATAGTAGTAGACCTTGGAAAATGGTTGTTCTCATATAAATAACATCAGACTCAGAATATTCGATGCACTGAAAATGGCTGGGGCCTAGAACAGAACCTAGAGATTATGGCAGATTTTTCTCCCATTTCTCAGCAGTGTTAACCACTGTTGGAAGTCATCTAACCCGGAATACGGAGCCCCAGAGGCGCTCAAAGCACTGTGTGCATTCTGTGTCTCTGACCAGGACAGGCTGCCTGTAGCAGGAGGAGTACCTTGTACACCACACCTGTATCTTGTCCTGCAGCACATCTGCAAAGACGTTGTGCTATGAATCTGGGTACTAAAGAGGCAGCGTTCTTGTGCATCTGTGTATGTATACAGAGATATGCACTGTGAGTGCCAAAGAAACAAGCACAATGAAATTACTATCCTTGCCTCCAACTTTCAAGGCTATGATTGTGATTTGGGAGTTTCCTTGTGGCTTTGTAGTTATGAAATCAGTGGCAAAAGACTATAAAATCATATTTGCATTCCAAGAGATGAGTATAAGACTAAGAAAATCAAGTGGGTTTTGGGGAATAAAAAGGCTGAGGAAGTGGGCAGCAGAGGGAGAGTTTGAACCTGGAAGCAGCAGTTATTCACCTGTTCAGAGTATTGCACTCATATGCTCCAGATAATGGGGAGAGGATGGAGGGAGAAATTGCTTAAAGTCATTAAGCCAGAAAAACTAACTTACCATAAATCTTACTAAGTTTATGCCACCCTTGATACAAACTTCACACTGACTTGCTCTGTCTGGGGAAGGCTCGCAGTTGGGTTTTGGTTTTTTTCATTTTGGGGTGGGTTTTTTTGAGCAATAATAGTGTTTGTAGGAGGCTGCAGTGTCAGCATTCATCTTGAAACTCTTGGATATTAGTTTTGACTGCAGTCACCTTTCTGACAAGTGTTATTGCAACTGTGTTTTATGTCCCTGTTCAGGATGATTTCTAATGATAATGCTCTGTCTACCTCACTGCTTCACGCTAAATTATAGATGCCACTATGACAGGACAAACTATATCCAAGTGCTAAACTCTACTCCCTTTGTGTGATGTCAGTGCCTTCACTACTTTGTGCCTAGAATTAAAATCAGGATAGGAAGATATGCAAAACATTTCTGCTTAAAAATAATGTTCTGTCAGTTATTAAACAAGTGATATTTCATTTAATCAGCTCAAGGGGATTATTTTAAATGAAAAGGCAGAGAGTATGATTTTATTAACACATTCCTGCCCTAGAGTCCTGCTGTAATTCTTTACTTGACTAAATTAAAAAGTTATAATTCAGTCCTTCCACAAAAAAGACTTACGGATAGTTAAAGTTCATTAGTTTTTCTGTTTTGAGTTGCAGATGGAATAAAGGGAAGGAAGGCATCATGTATCCAGAAAAGTAAATATTACATTATGAACACAAACAAACCAGGCTTTTAGTGAAGACTGTTATATTATCCAGTTTTAACTTGTTATTCAGACACCTTCAGCATTAAAAACATGGGGTTTGTGCTATCTTTGTGCACACGTGCTTGCTAAAACAAAGGCTTTTGTCAGGTAGAGAATTTTTTTCAGCCTTGAAAGTGCAAACTGAGGCAGACTAAACCTACTAGTCTTATCAGCCTGAGAGTTATTACAACTGTTGTGATGAGTATAATACAAATAGTGCTCTATAAACCATTTTGACCAATTATTTTTAATTAATTAGTCAATGGAAACTTATAAGGAGGACATGCAAAAGCCATTTGAATACATATATGTCTATCTGGACTAGTACGTACCTGTATGCATTCATACAAATCTGTTTGTAGAAGCAGATAAATAACAAGGGTATCTCTAGTGACTCCATAGTTAAGGCTGTGCTCAGACTAGGAAGCGTACTTCAAATCTTGTTTTAGGCAGGATAAAAAAATATTTCTGTGTATGTGACAATCCACATAAGACTTTTTTCCTCTTTCTTCTTATACAGTTCTAAGAAAACAACATTCTATAATTATCCTTAAAATTTCAGAGTATGACATTGAATATTAAACCAGCACCAAGGAATTTTTAAATAATTTTTGTGGTAAAAGTGTACTCGATTCTCAAAATGGATCCTTGTAACATTCTCTAGGCCCATTTTTTTTTAAGTGAGAGAAGAAATGTGTTCCGTTTCATCTTGTGTATCTCAAATTCAAGACAGCTGACTAAATCCTGGTCTATGGACCTAATCCTGGTTTATGGACCTAAATCTTAAGTAACTGAAATCTTTGGTGATATTCTGCATTTGATCCCATGAAAACTGAAAGTAGAATTTGATCTATCAGATCTATCAGATGTTCTATCTGATATCACTTCAGATTGAAAATTTTAAAATAAATAAGAAAATAAATGTTAATCAGACAAATGAAAGAAAAAGGTAGGGAGCTAAATATTGTAAATAGACAGACCAAGTTATTTATAAATTTCTTCTCAGAGGATTACTTCATTTATCCTTGGAGAGAGAGTTTCTCATTGCAAGAGGTATTTCACTAAAAAATTAATTGTTTATTAAGAATTAATTAAATAGGTTAACATGGGACTATCTGATCAGGGAATATCAGTCTCAGTACTTTGAACTTGCAGGTGCTGCAGTGGTTGTAGTTAAGACATTATATTGGAGCTTTCCTTCATTGCAAAGGGTTGTGTCAGGAAAATCTTTAATATAAAAATAAAGAGCAGTTCATGCATAAAGCATGACGCCCTGAAGCATATTAGATCTGTTTATCTCTCTGTTTAAAACGAACGGTACCTGGTATAGTTTACATAACAAGGCAGGGATCAGTTTGATAAAGCATTTATATCACCTGGGGAACACGCTGGCTCATTTCCTCAACACCTTTCTGCATGACTTGTTCACTAGGAAGTAAAATAGCAAACAAAGTTTTAATAGGTCAAGAGCAGAGAACCTGCTTGTGTTAAAGACATATGAGTTTGCCCTCTGACAAACAGCTCATATTTCAAGCTCAGGTCTCTGCAGCCAATCATTGAATGATAATTATTGATTACATTTTTATGGACAAATCCTTAATTGCATTTAATCATTTGCAGCCTTAAAGATTTTATTTTTTAAGACAAGTGAAAGCTTAGTGCTAGTGTGGTGTACATAAAATTGTCTGGGGGAACCAAATAAAGGACCAAGATGGACTCTTGCCCCCAGATGCAGTGACAAAGCTCTAGTGACCTCATTAGAAACAGGATTTCACCTCACAACATTAACATTTTTGGCAAATACTACAGTATAAATCTGTGAGTTAACATTTGAAAACACTTTTTTAAACAAATGAATTTCAATTTAGTTTGCAATTAAAATCTGTTGTTAGACTAACAGATTTTTTTTGTCACTCTTCCATTTTGTTTAATGTAATCCAGGATATGAGTCACATTTGCTTGTTGTTTCTATATGTGGAGCAAATACTGTAGCTGCTGTTTCTGTCATAGCACATCTGCTCTGCTGAAAACTGCAAAATGATAGATAAACACATGGTCAGGAAAAGAAATAGATGAATAACATTTTGTATTATTTTTTCAGTGAACAGTAATCATCACTGAATTTCTTCGCAGTTCAAAGGCTATTTTTGTTAAGCGGACATACGTGGAGCTTCCATGCAAGCTTTTGTAACTTTTTCATATTTTTAAGTACCCAAAAATATGTTTTCACCCAAGTGGCACTTTCAGAACTGCATGGCAAAAGAAATACTGTGTTCTTCAGCTGTCCCATAATGAAAGAAAAAAACTGTGCTGTGAAGAGAAGAATTATTATATTTTTCCTTTTTCAGAGAGTTCAACAGTGGAATACATCTTCCTTAGGGTATAATTAATGACAATTTGCAATGCTTTTATTCACAGATGCAATTCAGTCTATCCATTCTCGTATATAATGTAACAAAAATAGGCTGATATCACTTACAGGTTGTGTATCTATCATCCCAGTGGACATAAATCAATGATTGAGCCATAGGTAAATAGATTACGCATGGCAATAGGAAGGAAAAAGAAGCTGAAAAGAGAATCCACAAAAATAATTTTGCAAATCTCGTCTTAAGTTTTCATGAGAAACTAAACAAAATAATCCAACAAGGACAGAAATCAAGTCACCTGGCAAATTCTTGCATTTACTTTTATCAGAATATGTAATACAGCACATGACACTAAAAATAATAATGTGTTGTCTAAGGACAGGATGGTAATACTATGGCTTTTGTTTGGATCTATCCAACCTCATCAGGTTTCACGGTAGTTTCTGCATTTGCTCCATGCTACTCTATCACACAGGCCCGTGCACCATTCAGCCCTTCCTCCCCACAAACTCTGCTTCCCTTCCAGACACAGGGAACGCAGGACAGATGCCTAAATGGCAGCTCAGTTGTCTGTATAAAAGCGATGCCCATGTCTTTGTATGCTGCAGTGAAGTTGTTATGTACAAAGTCTGGGGAATACGCACCTTACCTGTGTTTAGAGAGATGTGTGTTCGGGCAGCTCTTGGCCCTCTGAGGTGCTCTAGCAGAATCCAGGATTCTGGCTATAGATTGCAGCTAGCAAGATGCTTATCCCATACACCTTTTTTTTTTCTGTTTGTAAGAGTGTATGTGACTGCTGACTTCTAGTGGCTGGCCCGCAGATGACATCAATCCTGGAACTGCTGCCCTTGTCAGGGACTCTCCTGTGGCTCAAGTGTCAAGGGATATATGTGGCACTGGACCAGAAAGACCTGGCCGTCTCCTCCAACACAATCCACTACTAATCCATGGATATGCTTGAGGGTTGTCAATGGATCTGGGAAATTACACAAACAGGCTAAGCTTAGGCTGAAAATGGGAGAGTAAAATTGTGTGCAATGCATGCTGCAATTATGTGATACAAAGCACACAGGGGAAAAAAATGTCAACAAATTACTTTGTTTCTTATGTCACTCTGCCACTGTGCCTTAGGAGAATATACTATATTCCTCAAACACCTGCCCCAGTTGCCATTAGGGTTTCTGCCCTGGTTTAGGCTTTTGTTGTTTCATGGTGTTATCCTATGACCTAAATTTTCTTGTGCTCAATCCAAAGATCTTTGGCATTATGGAAGCTTTGTGAAAAAAGGCCCATCATCATTCATAGAATTCAGCATAAACATAAAGAGTTGTGTCATGAAATATGTCTCTAAAGGAACTTAAAGACAGATAAGCCTATTATAATTACATTATTAGGAATCTATTTCTTTCACTAGGTAAGGGGACTACACTGGCAAAGAAATATAATGTGTGCCTGTGTGCCTCAAGTCATAATTCCTAAGTTCTTTTTAATGTCCTAAATAAGTGACCTAATTTTCTGAAATGGTGAGAACAAGTTTGTCTCTCATGTGATTTCTATGACAGCTTCCAAATGCAATTTTAAAGCTGACTTGCAGGATCAGGTCCTGCTTTTGTCAAGTGAGGTGAATTAAGGAAGCTGTGTATTTCTCTGAACTGCTCAGCTGTGAACTGTCAGAGTCAAATAAAACTGGGCAAGATAGACTAGGATTTCTGCATGAAAAAAACAAAACCTGTGCCAGTGAAATTTAGATCAGCAGAATACAGTTTGTCATATTAGAATTCAGTCATGAATCAGCTCCAGAAATACTGCTCTAACAAAGAAAAAACCACATACTGTTCATAACAATAAGTGGTTAGGGCTTCACTTTTACACTTCACTGAAAGAAATGGTCTTCTAATTAAACAATTGTTCACAGAAATCACATTCCAAGAACTGAAGGAAAAGAAGTGGAAAACTCATGATTGTTCCTTTTTATATTTTAGTACTATGAACTGAAATATCATTTATCACAAAACTAGTTTTTTCTTGAGTTCAGCCTGCTGTTTATAGTAAAAGAAATGTACATATTAACATAAGGCTGTGAATCCAGTTTTAAATTCTTCTGATGTCAAAAGGCCCTTCATATTCAATAGTTGAACCTTCTTAAATATCTAGCTCCCCCTTCAGCCCTTTCCTTTACTTAGATAGCTTTCTATGGTATCTGCAGTTGTGCCATTGGATCTAGGACTTCACAGCCCACACGATTCACATGTGCTATTCTGTTTTGTGCTTGACCACAAAGCTGATTCAATAGCTATAAAAGAGAATCAAGCACAAAGCAAATGAAAATTTGGAACGTGTTTTATTTATCTGCACCATTTTCAAGTTTGCTTACTGGGTTCCCAGTTTGCTCAGCAGCTCTGTTCTGCAGGAATCCTGCTTGCTTTTAGCTTTTGTTACTATGTGATATGGGCTGAATTTACTGGTGTTCTTTCTGAAAGGAGGAGAGGACTATGTATCAAGTAGCTGTCATTCTTTGCATGAGGCTGTGCTGAGGTTATTCACTGAAAGCTTATGTCTACTGCCTTTCTGATTCCATGGTTTTTCACCCTAGACTGTAGACAAACAGTTGATTTTTCTCCTCAGAATATTTTAGTGGTGTTTAACTGCTTGCTACTGTAAATAGTTCTTCTGTTGAATAACTGTTGCATTTAATTTTCACTCTTGTCAAACGAGAATTGCATTCTGGCACCCACATGTCTGGTAAACCCCAACGCCGGATGCATGTAGACTTCAGGAAGGAGCACTTACATTTTTTAGGTTGTTCTGAGACAGTATATAAGAAGAATAATAGTACCCGGATTTGGTATGTGGCTTGTCCTAAAAGTCTCAAAATAGAAGCTGAGAGCAAGCCCCTCTTCTAAAACTCTCTTGTAGTAACAGTCTGTCGCAATTCTTCTTTAACTTAGCATGTTACTCCGCTGCTCATTAAAGTCAGACCATTTAGGCAAGGTTAGGCTTCCTCTGAGAAGAGGGACCTGTATTTCCATACTCACAAAGGGCTGCAGCTTCTCTGTGGCTCCTCAAGTCTGGGAGCCTCCTTTGAAGTCTGGGACAGGGAGGTGAAAGCATTACTCCAGAAACACAAATGGTGCCAGTGTTACAGCAGGAGTGAGGGATCCTTAACACAGCTAAAGCCTCTTAATTTTCCTTTATATATACATGGCTAAGCATATCTTTCTTCCCAAGTCACTTGTGCAGGTGCGTAGGGGTTGTGCAGCCATTTTGACATTGTGTTATGCAAGAAAAAAGATCACTGTATTCAGGCTCTTTGTCACTTAATAATGTCGTGGTGTTTATGCCATAAATTCCTAACATGTGAGGTGTCTTTTGGGAGACCCCCCCACCATAAGCAATGTAGTCCAAGGATATTTGCTGTAAGTCTTCAATATTAGGCATCAGTATGCTCATCATGGGAGGTCCTATATAAATTAATCAGCAATATTGCTAATGTCAGTTTTCATGAACACGTCTCTGTGTTGTATAAACATCAGCTGATCCATTTGCATGAGTCACTTATCTTCTAACAAGTCACTTTATGGTTCATGATTTTGCATCAAAAGTTAATCATTGTCTCATGGCTGCCAGTGTTCCATAAAGTGGACCTTCCTGGAGAATGTTCAGGGAGAGCAGACGGATGTGACACTTAGGGCACTCAAGGTATAGCTAGCAAAGGGAAAACAAATGAGCATGGCTTACATGTTCAGCATTACCTTTAGGAGGTCTACAGAGATTTTGGTCTCTGTTTATACTAATCTTACGTTAGTGACTGTCATATTACATTAGCAAATTTAATCTTTGTTAATGTGATAGAAAGTTGCTAATACAATGAGACTCATTATATTAACAACTTTTGCATCATGTTAGCAAAAGCAAAATTTGCTAACAGAATGCAAAAATTACCAATATGATGAGGTAATCATTATCATTATTCTAACACCTGATTATATTAAGCAGCTACTAACATTTTGTATATGAAATCACTATTTGCACTGTGCTGGGATTTTCTAGGAGTATCTGGGGTGCCTCAGTAGGAAAAAAAACCAAATTTTTTTTACAAAGCCTTTTTGGAGATAAGGGTTTCCTTTTGTATTTAGATAGAAATGTCAATTAATCAAAGTCATTCTGAAATTAAATTTTTTGACCTATAAAACTCTTTTCCATAGAACAGTAAGCAATTTAATGATCTATGTTGTGACTAAGGCAGTAACAGAGAACAAAGAGACCATGGATCACTCTTGGTCCTATATAACCTTTTGGCTTTGAAAAGTAATTTCACTTTACAATTCATATTTTACAGTATATAAGAATTTATGTAATATTTCATTAAAACATGTTAATTCACTGTTACAATTTGTATTTTTTGTAGCAAGACATACATGTATTGTAGAACATATTTGCACATAAGATTCATGGTCTTCCCTAATTACCTCATAATTGTTCATTAAAAATATACCAGGATTAAATTAAAATACTTATAATAATATTTTTAAGATACAAAGTATAATCTGACTGCAAAACTCTTTGCAATATGTAATATGCAACATCTCTATTATAATTTCTTGGAAAACAGTCTTATAACTTTTATTCTCTACAAAGCCTTCATTCTTGTACAAGCTATGTAATAACAAACTTTTATATTTAAAGATCATCTTTAGTGATTAAACAAATCAATTTAAGCATAGATTCTTCATAAAAAAATCCCATAATGGCAATGGGCAAGCCTTGCACACTGCTTTTTCCCATGTCAGTAGTAGAGTGGGGAAAATGTAGACAACATGTCAAATATATAATGTATATGCAGTAAAGCCATCTGGAGGATGGAACTTCTCAGTTCTGAAGAAATCATCATTGAAGCATGGAATGGGTTGGATTAGAAAAGACCTTAAAAATCATCTAGTTCCAGTCCTACTGCTGTGGACAGGGATACCTTTGACTAGACCAAGTTGCTCACAGCTCCATCCAACTTGGCCTGAAACACTTTCAGGCATGGGGAATCCACAACTTCTCTGGGCAACCTGTTCCTCACCATTCTCATAGTAAAGAATTTCTTCCTCATATCTAGTCTAAACATACTCTCAGTTTGTAGCCATTACTCCTTGCCCTGTTGTCACATGCCCTTGCACAAAGCCTCTCTCCAGCTTTCTTGTAGGCTCCCTTCAGGTACTGGGAGGCCACAATTAGGTTACTCCAAAGCCTTCTCTTTTCCAGGCTGAACAACCCCAGTTCTCTTAGCTTTTACCCTTAGGAGAGGTGTTCCATCCCTGCAACCATCTTGGAGGCCTCCTCTGGACTCACTGCAGCAGGTCCACGTCCTTCCTGTGCTGGGACCCCAGAGCTGGATGCAGCACTGCAGGTGGGGTCTCAGCAGAGCAGAGCAGAGCAGAGGGGCAGAATCCCCTCCCTCTCCCTGCTGTCATGTTAACCAGCCTGTGTTGATATCCAGGGTTGCCCCAAACGAGGTGCAGCACCTTGCACTTGCTCTTGTTAAAACTCGTGAGATTCCCATGGGCCCACTCCTCGAGCTTGTCCAGGTCCCTCTGGATGGCATCCCATCCTTCAGGTGTGTCAACCACACCACTCACCCTAGTGTCAACTGCAAATTTGCTGAGAGGGTCCTCCCTTCATCTTTGTCATTAATGAAGATATTCAATAACATTGGTCCCAACATGGACCCATGAGGGACACCACTTGTCACCGATGTCCATCAGGATTCAGAGCCATTGACCACCAATTCCGTATCCACCTAACGTTCCACGCATCGAGTCCATCTCTCTCCAGCTTAGAGAGAATGATGTTAGGGGGAAGCCTGTCAAAGGCTTTACAGAAGTGCAGATAAATGACATCTGCAGTCCTTCCCCTGCCCACTGACAGAGTCATTCCATCACACAGAAGGTCACAGGGTTGGTCAGGCAGGACTTGCCCTAGGTGAAGCTGTCCTGGCTGTCTAGAACCACCTCCCTGCCCTCCATGTGCCTTAGCACAGCTTCTAGGAGGATCTGTTCCATGACCTTCCCAGGCACAGAGGTGAGGCTGACAGGGTGGTAGTTCCCAGGGTCCTCCATTCTACCCTTTTTAAAGATGGGTACAATATTTCCCTTTCTCCAGTCACCTGGGACTTCACCTGACTGCCATGACTTTTCAAATCTCACAGAGAGTGGCTTGGCCACTGCATCAGCCAATTCCCTCAGCACTGTGAAATGCATCTCATTGTGTCCAATAGACTTACCTATGTTCAGGTTCATGGTCATGAATCTCATCTTTTCTTACAGTGAGAGGGAATTTGCTCCCCCAGTCTCCACCCTGCTGTCCATTCACTCAAGATGTGTGGGAAGTGAGGTTGCCCTTGAAGACAGACAAAAAAGGTGTTGAGTACCTCAGACTTCTCCTCATCTGTTATTACCAGTTTTCCAGCACTCTTTGTCAGGGGAGTACACCTCCTTTGACCTTCGTTTTCTGGTTAATGTACCTTCCTTTTCTGGAAGCTTTACCAAGGTGTTCACTTAATGTTAAGTCCATTCAAGGACTTGTAATGACTTCAGCTGAAAGTATTTGAACTTCTCAATACTCAAAGAAGAAAAGCACTGGCAAGAGGTTCACCACAGATCTCCTTAGCTTCAGAATTTACTGTAAATTTATACAAATCAGCTTTATGTTGCTGTTTATAACTTCTAGATAAAGGTCATGAGAATGTTCCAATTCAAAGCCAGCAAATGAAGGAAAGAGAAGACCATGTAGTTATATATCCTTTCTGAAGGGACTCAGTCTTTTTTTCTATGCTACTGAATACTTAGAAACTACTAGAGAATTATAAACCCCAGGGGACGGGAGATGAGTAAACAAGAGAAGCATCCTCTGGTACAGATCTTTATATGGAAGAGGAATTTCATAGGAACACAGGAACTTATATAATATATAAGTGAATATTGAATATTTATCTAGCCCACTATCTTATCATTTAGAGTAGCTGGTACTAAATACTTCCAAATCACATGTAAAATCTTCAGTATGGTAACTGTGCCATATAAGCTGAATTAGAACACTTGATATTTCATGTGAATTTTATTATGCATAGTGAACTATGGTTATTCTAGTTAGCCTCAGAGATATTTAGTCCTTCTTTTGAAGTTCTTAGATAGATAGATAATTGTATAGATTACATGTTGTGTGGTGAAAATTATTTATTTCAATAATTTTGTGTTTATCAGTTCAAAATGTGTTTTCCCTTCAATTTACTGAAAATATCCTGTTCTTAGTCTATCTTTTATGTATCATTCATTATTTTATGTATCTTTTGTCACATTTATCTGCTCTTGAAGCTAAATATTTATAATCTTATTAATCTCTCTTCAGATGTCCTTCTACTTAAGTTTTTCCGCTTCCTTTATTCTCTTTTTTAATAACAGATGACTAGAACTGAACACAATACCAAATTTAAAGTCTGGTCCTTGAAGTTACATAACGGCATAGTAATATTTTCTTTATAAATTTATTAATTTTAAATTTTCTTTATCGTGTTCTAACATCTCATTTAAGTCTTTAGCTATAACGGTCTCCATACAGAGCAGGTGTTTTCACTGAGATATTTCCATTTCCTTTTATTGCCTAATTAAAATTATTTAAAGCTCCTGAATATATAGGAGTTTCTCTTTCTTCAAAAGTGTGCTGCGTTTTGCCCTTGTTTGCATAAAATTTGATCTGTTGCTCTGCTGTTCAGTTGTCTGCTCCGATTGCTATTTAGGTCCTTCTCATGTTCCTCCTGATCTTCTTTTGATGTAATAACTGCATTTTTGTGTTTTGACACTGACACTCACCACTGAAGTAAAACACATAGCAGATGGGAAGTCTGCAGATGCTTCCCACTGAATTACTCTAGGTTAGATATTCATTTAGCATGAATGGCTGGAATGTTGAAACTGTCCTATAAGAAGAGAGGTTAATAACCCGGACAGACCAAAGCCAGATTCCTATGCCTCACTCTTTCCCCCTTTTTCCAGTGCTGCATCTGAGGTAGAGCACAAATAATTTGTGAAGAGAGAGATGGTGTCTTTTATTTGTTCATAAGGATATGGTGTCCTGTGAATTGAATGGGAATGTCCTAAACACCTGACAATAGAAGGAAAAAAAAAATGCTAGGGGTAAAAATGTATATAAAAACTAGAAGTGAAGAAAAAATGTAACCGGCTGGAAGTTGGTGCCACAGAGGGAAAACAAGCATTTGTGTGAACCATGACCCAGGTACCATTCCTGGGCTTAGGCACAAAGTGAAAAATATCATTATGGAAGTATTTTATGTACTTCCCTAAACACAAAGAAATATGCAAAGGTGGATAATTTATATGTGAACATACAATCAAAGGTCATATCCAGCTGTACTTAAAGTTTACCAGTCATATATAGTACATTTCTTTCTAATTCCCTTTGTTTAGTATAAGCCTGTACATTTTATTGTCTTGGCACTATAATAAAACAACTAACCTTGCTAAAATACATATCTTTATCGGTGGGAAGTACTGCATGTGAATATGCTTTTCAGATTTCAAATTTAAATCATCTGCAGTGATGCTCTTCAAGGACGGAAGGGTTAGCTGGCACATGGGTGGGAGAAGAGTTGCTCATTAGGGAAGGTTTGTTATGTGGTAACGTATAATTAAGGTAATGGTCACAGCTTGTGTGACAGCAAACACTCTGGCGGTTGTTTGATTGCTGTCTGGGTCAGGAGATCAGTGCTTTCTACAAGATGTATCCGCATTAGTGTGTTAGTGGACAGGTTAGAAAGCAAATTACAGCTGCCTTTCTTAGGCATATTACTGTTGAGGCTCATTGCTTTGGGTTTTTTACTGTACATCAGCAATAATATAGCTTCTGAAGACTGCATGTGACAGGTTAGGCATTTTATCCTTTGAGTAAACAGTAATCATGGTGTGAAGAAAGTGGGGCATTGGAGATTTTTCCCATTCTTTGAGATTTCCATTCTTCCTTTCTAGTTTGCTCCAAGGGCTCTTTGGGGATACATATATTAAGCCCTTTAAATAGTTCATAATAAATCTTTGTCTCGGGTTGATTCTGACAGTTTTTTAAAGACTCTTTTAAGAGACAATCCTCAATCATTTGCTAATCCATGGGGTGATCTTCAGACTTGGAGAAAAAAGAAACAGTTCGAGCTCCAGGATTGTGAAGATACAATGTAGAAAAATTTTAACTCAGAAAAACTCAGAGAATACTGTACCATGGAAATTTCACTAATCATACCATGTTCTGCCTGTGCCTAAATGCTCCTTCTCCAAGTTACACAGTTTGCAAACACTGAAGGAATAAAAATGTATTACCAAAAGAAAGAACAATTTTTATTGATCACCTTATTCCTATTATCATGTGTCTGGCCCTGTTTTGCTTAGCACTTGAATTGAAGGGGCATTATGGGGAAAAAAGTCATTGTTCCCATTGTTACAATAAAGCCAAAAAATACCCTAGTACCCCAGAATTCTGTTCTGTTGTTTACCATTCAAACCTTGTGATAAATATGCCAAAATATCTGCAGTGTGGGCTGATTTTTTAACGTGGTGTTTCTTGTGTAATATGGCAGGTTCTCATTATGTCTGTCAAAAGCCTTCTTAATTCCACAGTGCAAAATAAATAGATAAAGTCAGAAAAGATAATAAAAGTAAGATGCCCAGTCTTACATCTTGACATTTGTTTTACTAAATAAATTGGATGAATAGTTTTCTAAGAATAATGCATGGCTGCAGCCCACAGAAACTACCCCTAGGGCTTTTTTCTTCAGCAGCCTCAAGTCTGTCATTTTTGGAGATACTTGTTCTCAACTCTTTTTGAATTTCAATGGCATAGCACTTGTCATTATTTTCAACTTTTTTATAAATTCTGCATAAGCAAAGAAATCCATAAGTGCTAACTTATCTGTATAAGAACTCTCTTGGTGTACCTTAGCAATATTGTTGCCATATTTTAATTTAATATGCTGCCCTGAGGAGAAAATACTGTAACGGGAGCAAGGAAGCAGCTCTAATAAGAGACGAAGTCATAGAGAAGCCTGGACCAGTTGGGTTTCTTACCCGTTCTTCAGCCTGGAATGTGTGTTGGAGGTGAGGGCTGCTGCTGAAAGCACTACCAGCTGAGCAGTACCTCCCAACATCATCAGCTACCTGCTATGCCAGCTGTGCCAGCAAATCCCTCAGAAGCTGCAGGATTAGCAGCCTGTCTGATTCATCTTATCCTGGGCCGGGTCATGGAGTGTCTAAGTGACAGATGAGAAGGGACAATCACACAGAGAATCTTGTGGTGATGGAAATGTTAACAGCATTCTGAAATACATTTGGATGCACAGTTTTGAAGGCATAAGTATTTTCATGTTTAAGTAATTGTTATATTTATGGGATATTTTTAAGTGCTACTTGTTTGGCAAAGTGTGAGAAGGGCTATATTTCTTCAATGCTTCCATTATTCTTTTTATTGAAAAATACCAGTGTTAGTTAAACCTGGTTTTGAGAGGGATAAGTAGATTCTGAGTGTGCAAAATCATGTTTTCTTACATTTTACAAGCGTCACTTGACTGTATGCTGAATTATGAAGCCATGACATGGTGCTTAGCACCATACCTATTGCCACTGACTGTCCAGTGATAATGTTATCTGTAAGCAAAACATTAAACATTAGATGAAAACATTCTTCTAGACAATTATACATGTTTTCCCTTAACAACACATGGTATGTAACTTCAACTTGCTTGTTTGAGTTTTTATCATTGAACCATCTAAATTAGCTAAAAATTTGTTTCATAAAGAAAATTATATCTTGCCTTCCATGCTTCAAAATATTTATAGAGTACTAGTTTGCATTTGACACACCAATATACATTCGGATAAGGTTTAAACTTGGAAAGTGGAACAGTGTGATAGAGCCAACATGATTGAAATCCAGAGAATGGAAACCTCTTTGCAGTGTTAAGTAGTTGTTCACTGTTTGCAAAGATGAACCCAGATACTTGCCACATTTGAAAACTATAAGAGGTCAAATGGTGCCACAGTCTTGCCACCCTCTTTTTTCTCCCTTTTCGGTGTGTGAACAGAAGATGGTAGGCCAGGTGGCCCTCTCTGTTCATCGCTGCTAAGCCAGTAAGCATTGGCCATTAGTAATGATCAGTCCGTGTTTGCACTTGCCTGGTTTAAACATATGCCCAGCAGCTACGTACTTTCCTAGACAGGTTATTCAACAAGGTTACACAATTTGTGCAAAGTGATTTTTTTGTCAGGATTCTACATGCATTGATGTAACAATCCAGTAGATACTAGCAACCAGTTACTGCCCCTTGGTTAGGCTGCATGGAAGATTCATGTATATAAAATAGTGTATTAAAGTAAACTTACAAAAGCAAAGAGCAATCATTGCAAATGTAATTTTTTCTTCCTCTTTGGGATTCTAATTTTAAAAGCATTAAAGAAGACAGCTGCTCATGCTGTGATATGCGCTAAACAGCCTGAAGGATGGAAAAAAATATATTTGTAGCTCATAATAACTATTGACCTTTCTGATATACAGTGTTCTCTGTGTTAGCTATTCTGTTCTATCAACAGTGAAGATTGAACATGACTTTTTAATAGAAAACATGGGGTTTCAAGCTGCTTTCACAAAGGTGTTTATGTATTGTTATTTTGTATTGTAGTACAAAGACTAAGTCCTGATGCCCTTTGTCTGACATCATGTTTGTCATAAAAAAGCCCCACTGTTACTGACTGTTTCATATGAGGAATTGGCTCATAACCATTTTATAGTCGTGATAAAAGCATTGCTCCACTAGATCCAGAACACAGGTATTGAAAATAGAATCCCCCAAATATCCCAGCAGCACAAAAGGTATTTTCTGAAGAAATAGATTCCTCAAGTGACTATATTTTCAGGGAATTCCACTAAGACTTCAAACACTCACTTTTTGTATTCATACTGTTGTTCCTTGGCGTACTCAGGCTGCTGAATAATGGCTTGTGCTGGATGTCATGTGCTCCCAAAGAGTATCTTTATGATGCTCCTTTTTTTCTCTTGAACTTTCCTGCTGCTTAGCTGCTGAGTACAGACTTATCCACTAGTAGCAGCTTGACTGTGGCACTTGTGTATGCTTCCCCAGAGTGGGATCATCCAAACATCGACTTTGCAGCGTGAGGTAAGTCAGCTGCTCTCCTTTCCCTTAGGGAAAAGCTTCACCAAAAAGCACCTCCCATTTGGCATATGAAAATCTGGAAAGCAACCTCTTTATTGTGCTTTTTAAGCCCAAGCAGGCTGGCAATGTTAAACAACATCAGAAGGGACTTTTTAATGTTTGCTGGAGGTGTTTTTATGCCATGTGCTGGGAAGGAACTTTAGTGGGCCATTATTGGCAGCTCTAAACCACAGTTATTTTCACAGCTATGCTCTGTAGTGTCAGTTAATGATTCACAAGTTACTAGGCAAGAGCAGAAAACTAGCAAGAAAGAAAAAATACCCAATACAGTTGGTCCTTATAGCACAGGAAAGAGGGGGAAAAACATCAGCATTTAATGACAGTTTTGTGCTGAAACAAAATGCTCAAAATTGTTTATAAGACGCTGCTCAGTAAGGATAATGATCATTTAAGTTGTGGGAACCAGCCACATCTCAAAGGAGATTAAACATCTAGTCCTCTATTCCTCACAGGACCGTAAAGTCCTTGGGGAATTCAGCGAAATTTTTACCCTCCAAACTAGTCAGTATCTTTTTGTTTTCCTTTGTTGTTTTCTCATTTCTCAGTTTCTTTTCTCCATAAACATTCCTTAACAGAGGATAGTTGCACTCTCGTTTATGATACTACTCTCTCCTAATATCAGGACCTCTCTCATCCATTGGGTGTGTCCTGTTTCAAACTTTATTAGAATTGCTGCAAAGTAAACAGTAAGGAAATTATAGCACTGTGCTAATTTTCTTTGGAACTTTCACCAAACCTTGAAAATGTATGAGTGTTGCTCCCCTCATATGAAACCAAGTCAACAGGTTGGGTCAGATTATTTATTCTATTTTTTAAAATAACTTAACCTTAGATGTAAAAGTGTAGAGGGAAGTTTGAGCTTCATATGCAGGATGGTTTATGTACCACTCTCTCATAAGACCATAACAGCTCTTCCAGAGTTGTTCCAGTCTATTGGATGAGCATGGGCACATTTGTGAGTGTTTAGATAATGGATTGAAGCCCAGTAGACTGTAACATTTCCAAATGCTTTTCAGAGTTAAGGTTTCCTACCCTGATTGGTTCTGTTATTAACAAATCTTTATTATGTTGTTTTCAAACAGACAAAAAGCTCTGTGTCCTTCATAGATCACTGACATACCAAAATTTGTTGTAAAATCTGTCTTTCAATGTTATAGTGTAACAAAAATCTTATTCATAGCTTCATCCTGGCAATACTTTATTTATAGCTCTGTCCTGGCTCTTAACTCATTCTTTATTTTACCAGATATATAAAGAGTTCTGTGGGATAAAGTTTACATGGGAGGTAAATTGCATATGTTGTGAATTAATAGCCTGATAAGACATTTCTAGACTAGAAGGAGAAGAAATAGAAGGAGATGCACAAGAAGAAAAGCTTTGAGACATTAAATAAAGTAATACTTGACCCTTTCCTGGCTTGCAGCCAAAGCAGCATGGCCAGCAGAGCGAGGGAAGGGACTCTGCCCCTCTACTCCAGTCTTATGAGACCTCACCTGAAGTGCTGTATCCAGCTTTGAGGTCCTCAGCCCAGGAAGGACATGGACCTATATGGGAGACAGTCCAGAGGAGGGCCACAAGATGATTAGAGGGATGGAACACCTCTCATACTAGGAAAGACTGAGTGAATTCCATTGTTCAGCCTGAAGATGAGAACGCTCTGGGGAGAACTTAAAGCAGCCTTCCAGCAGCTAAACAAGAAAGCTGGAGAGGGAGTTTTTACAAGGGCATGTAGTCACAGGACAAGAGGGTATGGTCATAAGCTGAAAGAGATTTGATTTAGATTAGATATGAGGAAAAAATATTTTACTATGAGAAACGTGAACACTTTGTTTGCCCAAGAAGTTGTGCATGCCCCACGCCTGGGAAATGTTCCAGGCTGAGTTGGATGGGCTCTGAGCAGCCTGGTCTAGTGGAAGGTATGCCTGCCCATGGCAGAGGTGTGGGAACTGAGTAATCTTTAAGGTCTCTTCCAACCCAAACCATTTGATGATTCTGTGATTATTAGTCCAGTGAGGGTAGTTCAGATTACTTTGGTTCTGCGAAGATAATAGAACATTCAACAATTTCTCTGATAATACTAGGGCATGCCTGCCAATGAGTTTTTACTTTATTCTCTCCTACATAAGTACAGCCAGTGTACGGCCATAGTAGAATTAAAAAGCAATCAGGGTAAGCTCATTATATGTAATACTACAGGATAACTTTCCAAAGCATAGTTTATGTCTCTGCAGATCCAGCCACTTTTGTGCCCAAACTACAGTATGCATGTAGTACTGTTTGCACTTGGAAAATCTGGAAACTGAGCATTAACAGATAAATATCGTTTGCACATTAAAATTGTGGTGCTTGTGAATGTATGGAAGTTGTGCGAAACTGTAACTTACTTTGCCAGTAACTGCATGTACAATTTTGCTTATCCATTGGTAAAACAGAATTAAGTTCTCTTAGAGAATTCTGGTTTACTTTTGCCTGTGGTTAATATTAAGTCTGGTGTATTTTGGGGAGCAGTAGAAGCACATTTCAGAGGTTGGTATAGCCACACACACCAGACTGAATGTAGTCATGTGCAGCTAAAGCCCTAAACAACTGCCCACAAAGGATGCTAGCAATTTTTAAATAATGATCAGGAAGCTGATCCAAGTCTTTTTGCAGTATTCCTACTTTCTTAAATGGGACCAAGCTCTAGTGGCTTAAGTTTCCCAGAGATAGGGAACCCGTGCTACTTGAGAGACATCCGTCAACTTGACATCCATCAACTTGGCATCCATCAACTTCTCCAGAAAGACTTGGGACTTCTGGAGGTCCTGTATGAAACTGCCATTCTTGTACATGTCTCAGACACTGTGGGGCAGCTCACAAGAGTGCTGTAGACCAGTGTGTGGGCAATTAAGCCTTCAGTCACAGAATTCATCCCTTAAATGAAGGAACTGTTCTTCTTCATGCCTTTCTAATAGTTTGTCCCTTTAAACTTTATATAATTAAGCACTAGTTTTTTCACTACTTCTTTTGGAGGCAATTTTCAACAAATAAAAATTTGGTATTAACTGTGCAAATTAAAAATATTCGCTACACTATGTTGTGGCTAAACAGTTCAAGTCAACAGATTCCTGTATAATATCCAAGTTCTTGTAAATTCACAGTGTATAAAGCAGATCAGATATTAAACATGTTCTCCCACTTTCTTGGCTGTTGTAACTAAATTCACTGCTACTTCACTGACTCGTGTTCTGCCTGAACACATGGACTTCTATCACATTAAAAAAAATATATATATCTGAGTTAGTCTCTTGTTCTCCCAGTTTCAAATATCTAAGCTTAACAGTGTGCACCATTACATGTGGACCATAGCGCAGTAATTACAGTGATTATAAAAATAATCACATCTCTAGATGTAAATATATATAGCATATTCTTTTAAAATTGTGAAAAAAATAAATATATTACATGTAAAGCTTCAATGACAAATTATTTGCAAAAAATTAAGGATTTTACTTAAGACAACCTAAGTGCAACTGAGATGCCAGGCCACACCATCAGTTGTTAGATCTAGAAAATCTGGAGAGATAAGAGTGGGGAAAAAAACCCAATGAATAAAAAAACACTAAAAGATCTAGTTTTCAACAGAAGTCTGATAGCATTTAAAGTTTATATGCCTTTGAATTTGTAATAGGCTTATAGGTCATGAAAAGTGAATTGTCTTCATCTTGGAGGTAGGGTGACAAAAAAGAACAGTTTATTTTCCTGTCTGAAAACATTACCTAGATATAAATTCTTTATAGGAAGTCATCCTTCTTTCCATTTCTTTTGAAAAAGCTGCCCTGAATCTTCCCCTTTTGAGTGATGCCTTCTCCAGATCCCAGCATTATTCCCCCTATGTAAAGGAAAGAATGGAACTAAGTCACCTGAAATCTGGGTCCAATTCTTTACTTCTTCAGCTTTTCAGTAAATAGCAAAACAGAAATTTTACAAGTCTTACCCAGTCACCTACAAGTACCGTGAATTTCAGATCCAAATGTAGTTATTCAGGAATTCAAGTTCCTGTTTATAACTGGGACAGCTTACAGCAAAAATATTATTCCTCCTTTTAAAGACAGTATTGCCTTGGAAGAATGAATGAGCCTCTGCCAGCCACAGCATTAAATAAATAGTTCACATAGTCCTTGATATCGCAAGATGCTGAGCACACTGGTGAGACCAAGAGAGCACCTATAGAATTTGCTAGCTTGTTATATGCTTGTTATTTGATCTCCAGGCAGGCTACCAGTGCCCATAAACAGGCCTAGGTGGTTCATCCAAATAGTTCAGGAATCTCCAGCAGTTTCCTAGAACAAATTTTAGCTTCCAGGACTTGCCCATGTTCAGCTTGCAATCAGCCTGAACCCACTTCACTTAAAACCATTCATTTGCACAATTACTGAGTATAGCAACTTGCATATTTTGGAAATAAATTGTCTTAACTGGTAGCTTTTGAATTTTATTTGTAGGGCTAGTAGTTGTGAAAATCTATCTTTTTGTTTACAAATTGATCAATTTTGATCTGTAAGATACTGAGCGAGAATAATCTTGGCAAATAGTGATTTTTTGAGAGTCACTTTTCTGGTTAAAGACAGTTAAGTACTCAAGGTTAAATTTTCTTAGTCTTTTAATGCCTGGTTACAGACAATAAACTGCACAGAAGAAACAGAAACATTTAAAAACTGCATCTAGTCCAACCGACAGTGATAGATTTATATTACCTACTTATTCATCTGAATGTAATGATTCTCAGTTCCCTATACAAAGGTTTATAAGACTTTAAGAAAATATGAGGTTTGCAAGTGTAGAAGATAACAAGAACAGAGCTCCTTTTTTCTTACTGTTTTGTATGTTCTCTTATTTTGTTTCTCTTTTAAGAGCTGGCTGTATAGTTAGTGTTTGAGAATGCCTCTTTAAAGATGTATGAACATGTGTTTTCAAGGAAGTGAGATGAAAGCCAGGTGAAAGCTTCCTAAAATGCAACAAAATCCAGAAAATCCTTTATCTTAAACCATAAGGGTTTTTTTTTCCACCAATCTCCTCAAATTCCTCGTTGGTGTTTGGTTTTCCCTCTATAACTTCCTGTCTTCCTATGAATGAGAAGCCTATCTTTTCTCTGTTTGGCATGACAAAATTCATTTTTCTCTTCTCAATTATTTTTAATGCATATCAAGAAAAAAACCCAGAAGTTGGTGAACATTATTCAGCCTACTGTGGCAGTTTTTTGTTATTTAAGACATAAATCAAATGTGGAACTTCTTTTTTTCCTGGGGGACAAATTGTTTATCTGAATTTGAATGTGCTTGCAAATCACTCATAGGGACACTACTTGTGCTATTGCTGTGCAAGAGCAATTATTTGCTTTGGTTTACATTGTTTTGCTCCATAGCATTAAAGTAGTCAGACTGCACACAGGTGTGCAGGACCTCTGCAGATCCCTGCAGGATTAGAGCCATGGACCTCAGTCCTCCAAATAGCTATGGGTGTGTTTATGTCCCACCAGAACAATCAGAAGAATTCTTCCAGTACATGAAGTTAAACTGTGCATGACTGGTTTGTGGGCTCTGGGGCCAAGATTATTCCCGAGGCAAAGTCCGGTGAAGGATCAGAGGTACAAGGTTTGTTCACAAAGAAATGCTCAGAATCACAGAAGTTCACAGAATCACAGAATATTCTGATTGGGACGGGACACACTAGGATCATCAGGTCCAGCTCCTTAGTGAATGGCCCATTCAGGGATCAAACCCACAACCTTGGCATTATTAGCACCATGCTCTGACCAGCTGAGCTAATCTCAGTAAGTTAAGAAGATAACAAAGTAGTTTTTGTGAATTGGCTGCTGTTTCATACTATCTTCCCATTTGCCTCTGTGGCTCTAACTTAACCTTTTTAACATTTGTGACACTTCCATATGGGTATAGTGGATTGCAGCTTCTCTCCCTTTGAAATGGAAAATGCATTCCTTGTGTCTAGAAATCTCATCCTGCATTATCAGCTTTGGGAGTGGAAAGAAAAGAGGTTTATTCCTGTAGTAGTATCTGCTGAAGATGTTTAAGGGCACACAAAGGCAAGTGCTTTCCCAACAGAGTACACAATTACCTGCTTTGCAAAGACAACCCAGACTTACTTTTTATACTTCTAAGCCTGACAGTGTAAAATACTTTCATTCACATGCAGTAAGCACTGACTTTTATCACATAATTAGCATTCTAAACTCACAGTTTCAGAAGTTTATCACTCAACAGTAGGTTTAAACTCAGTAAATTCAAGCCAGAAGCCTTATTTTTCAGTGTAAAAAGACACCTTTAGTTTCTACAGTATCAACCTTGTTTATTTCAAGTTTTTTTTAAAGGTTTCAGATCACAAAAAAACCTCCCAAAAGTTAATTTCTAGAGTTTCATTCAGGTATTCCTCAGATTACAAGTTTCCTTTGACATAATTGAAAAAAAAAATTGAAGAGGTTCAGTGACAGGCATTTAAAACCAACTCCTGAGAACTCATAATGGACCCTATTCCAAATATTCCTGTGCAAATCTCACTGACATCGATGGATCTGTTCTATACACATCCTATTTTTAAAATCCTGCATGCATAATTACTGTCAGCATTGTTACAGTATATACTTTGGGTGGGCGCAACTCTGAATGCTGATTTGCACTATCAGCCCTAGTGGTTCTCTCTTGAGAGAAATTCAAAATGCTGTTCATAAGCTGTTTGGGACTTTTAGGTAACTAATCCCGTCTCACACATACACTCTCAGGTACTTTTTGTTAAAGAAAATCAAACACTTCAGTATACATATTTATATGACAAACACTGTTCCAGTCTGTTGGATAAATTATGTGCATTTTATAACATTCACTTACAGAGATGTATAGGTTTGTACATAGCATAATAAGAGAAAAATGATGTTAATCTTATGATATATTATTAAATGAGCCCAAAAAATGTCAATGCCAAGTACACTTTACTGTATGTCTGGTGTTATCCTTTCTTTCATTTAACTGTGTATGAAGAGAAATTTTAATTTCAATTTTTTGGGAATGGTACATACATATTACAGCCTGATCTTTTTTTGAGCATAAGATATTGTGTGTTTAATTAACATTACTTCTGTATGTTTAGGTAATTACCATTAGAACACAGGAGGACATGTTGTGCTTATTGCCCGTGCTAGAGCATAATGTGCTGGACTATAACAACTACACTTGTTAAGCTGATTTTAGCATTTCTTCACACAGCAGGAAGCAACCATGCTGTGGTTACTGAATGTACTCCTTAACTACTGCACTGTACTGTACAATAAAAATAATAATTAATTATGATCCTCCTCTTACCAGTACTGCTGCTATCTGGTTGACTTTGGCTACTGTTTCAGGGTTTCACTGTCCCATACCCTGAAACATATCTTTCCTTTTGGAGTTTTATTTCTTATGTGATATTGCTGAACAGAGCTGAATTTTTTGAGGACAGGTTTGTTGCATGGATTGTGATGGCTTCACATTTGTTCAGGTCTCCAAGGACCTGCACCAATAAATGTGAAAGAGACAACAGCAGAATGGCATATTTTCCCATTTCCACCAGGATGAAAAAAAAAACTCTAAATTAAGTCTAACCTTAAATGTATAATCTGTCCTTGGGAGGAAAAAAAAAAAGGGATATAGCATCTTCAAGCTCTTGGCATCCCTTACGAGAAAAAATTGGTTCTAAGGGTCTCTGATCTTGTGTTTTAGTAAAATAGAACTGCACGGCTGACTGACAGTTCTGATCTAAAGCATTTACGTTTAAGTTTTGATCTCTCTGCTTTTGATTAAAACTAATGAGCTCATTTAATTCAAAATGGGAATCTCTGATAAGAGAAATAAGGTTGATGTGATTGGATTAGAGGGGCAAATTAAACTCTTAGAGCAGAAGTTTGTGCTTATATAGTGTATTAAAAAGCTGTTGGCGTATTATGGTGTGTTAGATGATGAGAAAAATTTCATAGTAATTCATATTTAATCAGAAGAAATGAAAGTACTAAATATAACATGGCTCTGCTTTTCCCTCGAGTGATAAAGAGCTGTACATTTAAAATGACATCGAATTCCTGCTCTCTAAAACAAAAAAATCTTGAGAGACACACTAAAGAAAGGGGCACTGTTGTCAGTTATCACAATAGAGCTGAAATGTCACAAACACAAGGCAAGTTGACCACATTAAATCAAGGACAATTCAATATAATCCTTAGCTCACAAACAAGTTTTTGCATTTCTGTTGACTGCATAACAAATGCATTTTAAATACTCAAATACTTTCTACTAGCAGTTTGTATGGTTCTCCTAAACAATTGAAGTATAATTTCAATTATTTTTTTTATATCTTGTTAATTCCTCACTGACACTGAAATTTCGTTTATCTCCAATAATGCTTTTTTATTGTAAGCTGCTCCAGAATTTTCTCATTAACAGTATTTTGGGGATAAGTTGTTTATCAGGGCTAAAAAATAGCAATCCTAAAGATTGTATAAAGAATACCTCAGTGCTGATGCTATTTGATCATGCTTTATACTAGGAGTCTTAAGTATTTTAAGTGGTTGCAGTTAAGAAAGTGAGAAACGCAGGTGAGAGCTATAGTCAGTTGTGAGCAAGTAAAATCCCTTCAGCTGGACTAAAAAGATATTTCATTAATGACTAATTAATCACCAATAATTGATGATATGGTGACAATAATATGTGTCATTTACTTGAGAATTTTTGTCTTCAGATTGTTTAATGCTTTATTGATAATAAAGGCCCTAATTTCCCCTCAGTAATGCGGAAACCAAGGCACACAAATCCAGCAGTGACTCACTCTAGGTATCATTGCAGTTGTGGAGTGGAGACTAGGGAATAAAAATCTGTAGAATTTGCAGCCTGTTTCAGGAGACAATTGCTACCTCAGTGAGACTTTGCCTTTTATGAAATACTGAAGAAAAGTTTTTAAAACAGTGTCATACACTCTAGTGATATGCCCTCCCACTCCAGTCATAACTAAATTGTGCAAGAAAGAGTTAATGAGACAAATCACTCTTAAAATTTCTATGGGAAAAAAAACCTGAAAATGAGACATACTAAGTATATGTATATTTTTGTACTTTTTTTTTTTGCTAAATAAACATTTTCTAAATGAGGTAAATTGATTACAACACTCTTAGCATCCATCAGTCATTTATTTTTAGTGAGTTCAAGGATTGCACCTGAAAAATAGCTTAGAGGGGATGTATAAAATCTAAATTATGTGTGTATGTATTTTTTCTATTCCCTAGTGGAATCTACAAACCCCAGTTTACTAACCACTGACAACACTCTAGAGCGCTCTTTTTTCATCCGAATGAAATCTACACTGACCAAGCGAGGAGTGCACATCAAATCATCAGGATACAAGGTAAGGGTTGCACTGCAGCATGAAATATTGACATATTGAAATTATGTTCATTCATGATCCAGGAACACCTTAATAGACAGAGAAAGGAGCTATTTCATATTTGCATACGTCTCATTCTTTTTGTTAAAGAATCATTAATACATATTTCCAGCCTGAGGTTTGGCTTTTGTACTACACCTCCATTAAATTGATCGTTATTATGATAAACATTGATGATAACAGCATGATAGCCTTCAAAAGAGCAACACTTCCAAAGTAAAGGTATCTTTTACCAAAGAAGGTGAGTCACAGTAACATCACTTTTCCCACAGTGGAAAATTACTGCTCATTTTGTTGTACTGTTAGTCATCTTCGGGTTATGTTTTTTCCCAGAGAGGTAGGATTTCTTCATGCAGGCAGTATGCTATTTCATTTTGCTGCCATTCCAGCTGTAGGAAACAACGAGCCACAAGGAGTACTTTTCCACCATTTTTCTTTCGTTGTCTGAGGGGCATCTGCTGCTGGGGATCATATTTGCAGGATTTCAGACTCTTTTACGATATGAAAGTCTCTTGTTCCTTATCAGCAGTAATCTCATTTTTCTTCAGTCATATATCGCTCATAATGCCTGTAGCTATCACTGGCTTTGCAGTACACTAAAACTAGAAGGAATAGCACATTTTTAACATTGTCAACTTGTGGAATGAAATATGTCATCCATTAAGTTTTGTACAAGATAAAAGAGAGTTACAAGAGAGTAAGTCTGAGAATGTGTGGGTATGTAAAGAAGTTGCTTGTCAATGTTCATTTAAAAGCTTTCACAACCATTTTGTTTCAGTTTTTAGAGGAAGATTTAGAGAAGCTTTAAAGTAAAATTCCCCAACTCAATTTTCCCAAAAAATCCTCTGAGAATATAGCATTGTGGTAGCTACTGGAGAAGAAAAATCTAGCAGAAATGTCTTGGTTGCAAGCAAGTGGCTGGGAGTCCTTCTCTTGGGTGGTTTCTGGGTCAAGATAATTAAAGTAGTTGCTAGTAGAAGTTCTAAGTCCAAAGCAGTGGTTTCTTAAGGCACCACAAGTTTTGATCTGTGTGCTGTTTAATTGTCAACACCTGAAAGAATGCACTGAGTACTTGTTTATGCTTAAAAGTCTGGGGAGGTGTCAAGACCAGGAAGTGTACTGACATCAAAGTGTCTTAGGAGGAAGAAGGAGAATGCATGAATGAATGAATGAATGAACGAATGAATGAATGAATTGGTAGAACATGGAGTCACAGAATGGTGTGGGTTGGAAGGCATCTTAAAGATCATCTAGTTCCAACCTCCCTGGCATGAGCAGGGACACCTTCCACTTGACCAGATTGCTCACAGCCCCATCGACCTGGCCCTGAACAATTCCAGGGATGGGATATCCACTGCTTTTCTGGACAATTTGTTGGAATGTCTCATCTGCCTCACAGTAAAATATTTCTTCCTCAAATCTAATCTAAATCTACCATCTTTCAGTTTGAAGTCATTCCAACTTGTCCTATCACTACATGCCCTTGTAAAAAGTCCCTCTCCAGCTTTTCTGTAGACCCCCTTTAAGTACAGGAAGACTGCTATAAAATTACCCCAGAGCCTTCTCTTCTCCAGGCTGAACAACCCCAGTTCTTTCAGCCTTTCTGCCATGGGAGAGATATTCCATCCCTCTGAACATCTTCATGGTCCTACTCTGGTCTATGCCCTTGCTGTGTTGGGGACCCCAGAGCTGGATGCAGCACTCCAGGTGGAGATCTCACCAGAATGGAGTAGAGGAGGAGAGTTACCTTCCTTGCCCTGCTGGCCACACTGCCTTGGATGCAGCCCAGAACACACTTGGCTCTCTCGGCTGCCAGTGCACCTTGCCAGGTCATGTCCAGCCTCTCATCCCCCAGCATCCCAAAGTCCTTCTCCTCAGGGCTGCTCTTAATCCATTCTCTGCCCAGCCTGTATTTGTGCTTGGGCTTGCCCTGACCCAGGCACCTTGCACTTGCCCTTCTTGAACTTCAAGAGGTCCACACAGACCCATCTCTCAAGTCTGTCAGGTCTCTCTCTTCCCCCCAGAATGTGAACAGCACCACACTGCTTTTTCAGGTCATTGAAGTTAAACTAATTCTTATGATGAGGCATGGTCCACCCAGGCTAGGCCGAACTTAGATTGATAGAGAACTTGCTTTGCTGGATGTTTTTGGTGCAATAACAATGGGTAAACATAGGGAATTTGTCTGTGGATTTTGTAGTCTCATATTTTTTGCCAGATGTAGGTAGGAACAAAAGGAAGACATATGAGTGATTCTGTCATTCTCTCTCTTGGGCTCCGGACAGTCTAATGATAGTCCAACATCAGAACAGGACCTATAGGCTGGCTTCACAAGATGGGGTTTTTACTCATTGCAATACAATTTTTGAAATTCACAGTAGACCCTTGACTCAAAAGACATGGTAATATCTATCATATAAATACCATTTAATTTCTCTTAAAACAGCTAATGCCTCATGAAAGCACTTAAAGCCATAACTGAGATGTCACAAGTACAGCAAAATTAGTTTCGAAAGATCAGATATCATTTTTTAGCCACTTTTTCCTGAACACAATTAATGGATAAAAAGAAAAGGTATGACAGTCAACAAAACTGCCTGTAAATAAAACATTTGGGGTTTTCCAAAATTTTTCATGAGGCAAGTCAGCATGAGTAAAATTGCATAAACAGTGTACAAGCCCTAGGCAGGTGTAAAAATAGATGTGCGGCTCTTCTGCTTTTTGATGTTTTTAAGGATTTTGTAACTGGCAGTATTTGGCTGAATTCAGCTGTGTCCAGCAATATGAGTTGCACTCTGACAGTTTTTCAAAAGCATGGTTATTGGCACTCTGTGTTCTATGGAAGGATCATTATCCACGGCCCCAGTGAGCCCCAGAAAAATAGTACATCCATTTCAGAAGGGTTGGATCAAGTGAATATCCTTTTAACTGAGTTGTAAGAACTGCCTTGTTTAAACATTCTTGTCAGTTGGTGTATCAGACAAGCATAATAAAACTCAACTGCTTTAGTGAATGTCACTTTTAAGAATCTTAGTCATTGATTTCTAAAAGTCCAGTACTAGAACAAACTTAAGGTCTCTTGAACTCATTAAGGTATGTATTTTATGAAAACTAAGAAAGATTCATGAGCCTTATGGATGTACACCTATAAGAAATTGTCAACAGGGAATAATAATTGCATAATATTAACAAAGATCATGTGAAAAGCTTGCTAAGTTCTGCATCAGAGGTTCCTGGAAGTACTTCAGCACTTACTCAGAAAACCCTGTGCCAGCTGGGACCATGGGCAGCAGAGTTCCTGCAGGAAATCCTCCTGACTGAGGAGCCACTGTCTCATACTTTCAGAATACAACAGAGCACTGCATTTTCCATCTGTAAAATGCAATGGCTCTTGGCTAAAAACTTCCCTTGAGCTCTTGTAAGGGGATTCAGGGGTAAGCCCCCTGAATCAGAATACGACCATTCACTGGGAGTAGTTTGCTAGGAACTGTGTTATGAGTCAGATTTTAGCTCTGTCAAAGGTATTCAGCTCCCTGTGGATTCAGTCCTCCAGCAGTGACAAAATTTTTTCATCTTTGTGAAAAAAAGTCCCTCTCCAGCTTTTCTGTAGGCCCCCTTTAGGTATGGTGGTTGTGTCTTGATCCAGACTCTTTCTGAGCTCAGAACTACATTGTCATTTTTCCTTGCTTTGACGACTGCTGGTGAATGTTTCCTGTAGACAGCAAATGATTGAGGTGGTCCACAAGGTGCTTAGTCAATTTTCAGAATGAGTGGTCCCTGCCTTAGGAAAATTACATAAAAGTGAAAACAGTCCAAGAATGAAATTGATTAATCGTTCAGGTTGATCTAGTCAAAACTGATTTTCTATCAAACGAAATGTTGAAACAAAAATCAGACTGATAAATGTACACATATATATGCCTCAAAGAAACCCTGTTCTAGACAATTCTGACATGAGATGAACCCTGTTTATAGTCCCTTCCCGAACTGATATAACTAGTTCTGAATTACACTTAAAGATGAAGGTAATGGCCTTTTTGCATGAATTATGTTACCTTAAAAGTGTAAGTGGAAAAGTGATTACATGATTAATCCTTCCTCTCTCTTTCCCATTCATTGTTCCCCAGCACTCTCCTTGAATCAGAATTTCCCATTCTTAATGCTCTTAGGCTCAGAGGTTTGTAGGAAAAGAGTTTACATACAGTACTAGAGAGTTATTAATTTTTCAGTTAATAAATTTAAAATCTTTAAAAGCAGTGAAAATTTAGTCAACTGATAAAACACAGGGAAAACAAATAAAAAGAAAAAAACTATAATTTCATTCACTGCAAAACTCAGCATGTATTACCATTGCAGCTGTTGTCTGAGATACATGCTGAAGAGACTTACTGTTTGTTCTCCACTGAAAACACATCACATCTTCCTTTTTTTCAATATTTATTATTTCACCAGTGAAAGATGGTTTGGTATTTAATTTTGATTTTATCTTCATTTTACATTCTTTTCCATTGTTTTCCTCCCTTTGAGGTTCACAGTTCTGTCCACTTAAAAGTTATCCTAACTTCAATTTTTCTACTGTCTGAGTTACTTAGTCATATGTCAAAGCTAATTTTAATTGAAAATTACTTTGTTCAGGTCCAGTGATACATTTTCTAGTCCTCTGCAGTATCCTATTATTGTTTTGTCATGTTTACTTGCCTGTCAGATTGTGCTAGAATATTCTTTGTTCAAACTTTCATGACCAGATATGGTTCTCTTGAACAAAGCTTAACTAATGGGATCAGGAAGTAGTCAAAGCACCAAACATCATCAGAGCCAGTAGCTGCCAACTGTTTCCAGCTCATCAACTCATCAGAGGTGCTAGTATATATCCATACATGCTCCTCTACTGTTTTATGGAATAGCACTCTCATTATTAGCTATTGCAGAGGTGGATAAGCAAACACTAGGAGATTGTCTTGTACTTTTACTGTCACTGTGGCAATCTATGAATTTGGTATAACCAACATCTGTTGCCTCTCCATCTCCCATGAAGTTGGCAATTAAACATCTTGAACACCCATCAGCAGAGTTAAGGACATCCTAGAAAACCTTCAGGCTGTCCCTTCCAGTGGACATACTGCATAAAATAAGTTAATTGCTATATTAAAAAAAAAAAAATTGGTTTGGTAAGCTTAGTTTAGAAATTTGGATGGTTTGTTGCACATCTGATTTCTGCAGTTCAGTAATGGAGGACGCAAGTTTGGTTAGCTATACCTCATACATCAGTTGTATGAGGCATATCAAAATATTTTAAATAATACTTAAAACTCCAGAAAAGTGTTTTCACAAATTAGTCTTGTAGTCCTCATGAATTCATCTCTTTTGTTCAATGGCATCTTTCTACAAACTCATTGAAAATTAAACATTCTCTGAGACTGTACTCCCGGATTTGCTACTTAAAATCATAAAGTCAGCGTTCTTTGAATGACAATTTTGAAGATGGAAATCTAATTTTTTTGTTGAAATGTTATTCCTGTCACATTTCTACTATGAGTCTTTTTCATGCTATCCCTGCCTTTATTCACTATGTTTTGTTTTGGTTTTTTTAGAAGAACTTGAGGAATTGGGCAAGATTTTCAGATATTAGTTGAGCACTTGAAGTGCAGGTTTTAGATTCATTAATCCAAGAAGGCAAGAAAGTCAAAAACTGTGTTAGAAAGACAAAATTACATTGGACTCACCTTGTGATACTGTTCTCTCGGTTCAATCCAAAAGTGAAATGATTGTTTCTCATCCAAGTGAAAGATTCAACTGGAATTCAGAAACAAGAGGTACCTATTCCAAAATCACTTTAAGGACAAAGTGTATCATTGCAGAAAACCACCTTCCACTTCAAGGGGATAGGATCGAGGAGAAAAGAGAAGGCAGAGGGTTTTTGCCTAAGAGTCTAATGATTAGTATATTTTTCAGATGTAGTCTGTGCTAGAGACAGATTTAATTCCCTCCTCCGAATGAGGGAATTCACATATCCCACTTTACTGCTTAGCCTAAATTTTTTCCTCCTCTTCTAATATTTTTCCCCCCTCGAAATCTTTTCTGTCAAATATTTTACTCTGTCCCAGAAAGATGTCCTGCCCTTTCTCTGTAGGAAGAAAGAAAACTGCAGAATTTAGTATTTTATCACATGGTTACTGCTACACCTCTTTAATTGAGTGAAGAAGGAATAAGAAACCAACATCAGGAAGCATTATGTGAAGAGTTTTCTAAATGTCAGCACATGCATTCCCCAGACTTTTCAGCACTGGGAAGACTTAAAGGTAATTTGTCAGTGAGAAAGAACTGATCGAGAATTCACCCATGTAAATCGATGACCTTTTGTCAAAAGGAAGTCTCTTAGCTAGTAAAGATGCAGCATTACTTGAAAAAGAACAAAATACTAATGGGCCAATCTGAATCTTATGAAGTATCTACTTGTAGATATAAAGATATGGTTCAAGAAATAATGGTCTGCAACCAGATCAAGAAGATTGGGATTCATTTTATGGCTTGATATAGAACCGTGAGATTCTATTAGGAGAGTTGTCTGGAAAAGCTTGGCTCACACTCAGCATCTAAATACATTAACCAATTTTTTTAAGTGTTCAGTGGCTACGAATTCCACCTTCTAAAAAAAAAAAAATTTCAGGGCTCAGCATCTTTTAAATGGGATTTATAACACTGTTTTACCATCTGGAAAAATGAATACTTGTTAGGCATTCATTATTGCAGTGGCACTATTGAAATTAACCAGTTAGTGTTATATAGAAGGCCTTTTTAACAGCAGTTTTCCTTACAAGAAAGATTCAATCTTTGATCATTCCTCACAATGACTGCAGCTGCAGTATTCCTGACACCTGTATCAGGATGTGTTTTTCCCGAAATATTGTCTTAAATGTTCAGATGTTCAGATGGCCTCAGAGTTGTGGTTTGCTCAAAACTGAGTAAAAGGGAAATCAATTCTGGGTTCTGGAAGGAAAGAAAACATAAAATTGAGTTAGCACAGATTGCTTTCTGGGAGATTTTTTATTTTCATAAATTCTATTATCAAAGTATAAGGGATATAAACAGATAATATTATCACTAAATTAGCAGTAATTGCCTTTGATTTTGGTTTTTAGGCAGTATAATTCTGAAGCCTCCTCTTTTAAAAGTCAGTGGATATAGCAGTGAGAGAAAACTGAGAACAAGATTTACTCTGATACATAACAAAATATTCAAAATGGACAGAGAGCAGTTCCAAATCAAATCTGGTATTCTTTCAAGAACCAAGTGCTACTGAGTCATAGAGATGGAAAATGTTTGATACACTTTCGTAAGTAGCACTAATCATCTAGACCTGTGAACTCAGTGCAGTGTGAGACCCACTGCAGTGTTAATAGCAGAGCTCAGTGAGTAGCATGAGAGCAATGAGATCTCAGCAGAGAGGAAACCAGAAGGTACCTCTTACTACTCCTTGGGAGAACAGTATCGTGCTTCCAGGTAGGAATGCCTACTGGGAAAGAGAGGTCTTCAATCCACAGCGTTTTCTTAAGTTATCCACCAACGTTGTTTACCACTGTTTACTGTTAATGACTGGGAATATGCCTTTCACAGGAGCAAAGGAAAACACACAAAGCCAGAATTTGCTTTAGGACAGAGATGCTGCTGCCCACATTTCTGCTTCAATTTGCTATTTTGTAACTGCTGCCAGTAGATATTTTGGTGCACCTCCTTTTCTTAACTTAAAGATTGGTTTAGATGTGCAAATGCAGACACTATTAGCTTTTTTACCTCTACCACTTGCAACAGTTCACAGCTTTTGTCAAAAGTATGCTGAGAAAAAACAATAGGCTCGTACATTGATTTACACATTTTGCAAACTTTCACCTTTATGTGCAGTTCTTACCTGTACAAAGCATTATGTTTTATTGGCTTTTTCCTGTCGCTTATAAAGTCATTTATATTAATGAATGTACTTTTGCAACACTCGTCTGAGTCTGGAAAGTGCTAACATACCAAGATATCAAGTAACTTGCCAAAGATAACAATGGCTGTTTGTATCAGAGCCAACTGTGATTACATGCTGTACTTCATCCTCAGCCCTTCTTCCTAGCACGTAAATATTGTCAAATCATCTCTGTGTTCCGGTGCATCACACTTCATTTTGTCAAGCTGGTACTTCCTTTGTTTTGATGGTTGCCCTGAATAGAGAAAATGAGATGCTGAAGAAAAAAATACTCAGACCAGATAGTGTGAAGTTTAGCAGAACTTTCACCAAAACAAGAAACAAACAAGCAAACAACAAATTTTTTTTAAATAAAAACAAAACAAACAGAAAAATATGAACTCCTGCTCTCAACTGGCCTACCACTGACTGTAGAAAAGCTACTCCAAAATTCTTCTCCTCAGAAAGAAAACAAAGCAGTCTACCAGTGGAAAAACACATTTTCCTGCCCCTTGGATTTAGCCCAGGAGAGATTCCTGGGACTGCCGTTTCTGCCACCTTTGTGTGGGAGAAGACGAGGGCTGGTAGTATCCACCTCCTTGTCTTGCAGATGGCTTTGCTCCTTGCAAAAACCCCCAACTTATATAGTCACCATTTTTTTCCAATTTAATTAATATTTTTCTCATATCCACCCTAGAAGATGAGTCTCCATCCTAAAGACTTTACTAACTACTTTGAAGCAATACATGTAATGAGTAAATGTAAAATTGGTAGGGAATCATTATTTATATTTGATCAAATTGTAAGTATTAGAAAATCAAAATACTCCATTTGCTGATGCAGATAGCACTGGTTTGCATCTGCTATTCTACTTTCTGCATGAATAGGTGTTTGCATAATGTTCAAGCCCATCATTTACCCAAAAGCCAAACTTATTAATGTATTTTGGTGTCATATGAAGCAACATTCTTCTGTACTTAGTCATTTGACAAAATAGGAGGAAAAAAAGGCACAGAGCATTTCAGATATGTCCACCCCCAATGTGCTATGCATGAAGCCAATAGTTGAGCAGAAGCCATCACACGAGGCTTTCATTCCCTGACTTTACCTGGGGCAATGAGTCCTAGATAGTGATCTGGACACTGATTTGCTGGTTTTACCATCTAGAACAGAAAATTGATCATGAGTGTTTCAGGGCATGTTTCCCAGAGAGAGCTGCTATAGTGTAAATGTCCTTTTTCTCTACTCTTCAGAGTGCATATTCACCACTATATAACAAAGTAAGCCATTATGCCTCTGTTCCTAGATGTTTAGGCTTCTTCTGTTTCTAAATGTTTGAGCATGCCTCTTGATTTGTCTGAAGAATGGTGTGTGGTTGAGCCCATCTGCTTTACCCTATGGAGAAAGCAGAATATAGATGTTTAGTGGAAAGAGTTTCAGTTTCTCCTTTTTACAGCATCATTAGGAAGCTGTCGTTCTAATAATAATAATTCCCATTTGACATCATGGAGGTAAAAAGAAATCACTGCTGACATCAAAAATGAGGTGATATTTCAGCAGTATTATTTCACTGAAGATAAAATGGAAGTCTTTATTACTCCCAGTGCTTTTAAAGAAAGCTGAGCAAGGCCTATACTGACCCTGAAGCTTATATACCTTAATGCATCCGTATGAAATAAGAAATTTTAATTGTTACTGCTATATTTTTTGTCTGTTCCTCTGTAGAATCAAGAATTTTGTGCCTGCTTAAAGGAAAATTATCAGTATCTGAAAATAAACCTGGAGAGCACAATTACCTTAATTTTCTCCATTACTTAAAATTCATAAAAAATACCCCAAACAAATGAAGACACTAAGTGTATTACAAGAAGTGGTAATTTTCTTACAAACTTCATATTGGAGTCTTTACTGAAAATTCATATAAATTGCATAAAGAGGTCTGAGCTCTGAAGAGGTTACTTTGAGGAGGGTTACAAGTTTTATTTCACCTTTTATGGATAAGTATTTTATTATCTCTGAACTTCTTGTGCTCATTGCTGTGCAATTGCTTGCTATTAAAAGGACACAGACAAGGTCTGTTTCATCTGTGGTAAACAATGTTTTTCACTTTTATTTCTGATAGCACATTAGACCCTTCCATTCCCCTCTCTTTAACAGATGCATTCAGTTATAATTCCAGTCTTTGTATGTTTTTCCATCCTAAACCAAACAATATAGCACATCAGCGACTCATCCAAATACACATGGAAGAGAATGTGTCTTGCTAATATTTGACAATATTTCCAAAGCTTGAGATCTATTCTTTTTCTACTGATTTCTTTGTTTCTTTGCTTGTTTTAGGGGATGCTTAGCGAGTAATATAGACTGCACAAAATTAAAGGAATAGGATGCAAGGCTGGTGCCTTCAAAACTGACAGTGTTACTCCCATCAAAAGAAAGTTCAAGAAATGTGTATTCTTCCCATGGCTTCATTTTACAGAGTTGGTCACATACTTGCAAGTAGTGCAAGTCTCCTCTGTATAGCAAGAAAAACCTGATCAAAATGTTTCAGTCTTTTCATAATCAAACTTGAGGAATTTTTGCAATTAAATATGTGGTGGGATCATCACATTATTTTGTTCCAGGCAAATATGTTGATAACATAACAGCCACAGCTCATCTGCTGTTGAGTTGCTTCTTCTCAGTTATTCTCAGAAATAAGATCTGAATTCTTAGAGGCATGAAAATATTTAATGGTTACAAGCCTTTTAAAAATCAAAATTAGTAGATACCAGTTACAGTGATATATTTAAATCTGAAATGAACTCTGCACTTCCAATGTAAGCAAGTCTTATTCTGTGCACAAATAGTTTGGACATTTTCCCCAAGAATTTGTCGTGCATGAGGAGAAAGCCCAATTTTATTTCGTGTGAACTCACTTTTGACTTATTTTGGAAGGTCTGAGGTATTAGGTGAATATTGCTCTTCTTGAAAATTATCTCATTAGATTTTTCATTAATTTCTCCTTGCTCAAGTGCTCAGAAATATATAATTTTTTTCCTGAAAAATCAGCTGCTTTTAGTTCTTGTGATCTTTTGCATTGCTGCATTGTTACAAAGACTACGTTGGTTAAGTCAGTCCACCACTAGACATAGCTCTGTGCTTAGGAGATACCTAAATGCAGAGCCCTGGTTCGCTTAGCTCACAGGGCACCTCTGGGTCCAGCCTGGATCTCCCACAGTGTCCAGGGTTAGGAGTGGAGCAGTGGACACCACCTCTCCTGAAGAAGAAAGGAGCTGATTCTCAACACACAAACATGCGTTATGGGTTGTTTTCAGTCACTTTATAGTCACATGCATTCATAAATTTTTATATGGTTGGAAGATGGAGACTTTGATGGTACAAAGCTCACAGAAGAGCTTTAGATCACTGGAGCAACCACAGACAAAGTTTATGTTGACAATTCATCAGCTCTTCTCCGTCAAGGAAAATTGTTTTTTAGTGCCTGCCTATTAGCAATCACATGCATATTATGAAATTGAGTTTTGGGGAGGACAGCCTGCCACCTGTCTTTTCTGTCTTTTTTTCACAATGCATCATTCTAAAGTTAAAACTTTCTGTGCTTCAAAATGATGTAAAATATGAGATGTCTATGATAGAGACACTTGGAAAGAAAAATGTACTAAGTAGAAATGTAAATCTTTATAGACTTTATAAACAGGCAACCACTGATGCTATACTTTATGTTTTAGTTTCAAATGCCCTCCACATTTTCCATATGCCATAGTGCTGATAATTAATTAATATATGTCTCAAGGAGAGTGAAAATGCTTCCTTCATAAACTCTTTCTGGTTCAGGGCAGTTTTTTCTGTGAGTGAAATGGAACTGCCTGATGGGGAGAAAGAAAAAGATGTGTGCAGTTTCCTTTTTGTGTTCTGATATGCTAAGATTTTATCAATAATATTGTTTTCCTGTAAAAATATCTGCCTCAGAGAAAATCTGCTGTGTAGCTGTCAGGATTACACCTCTTAGAATATACCTGTGGTGATTCTGTTAAATTGATAAAAACAGAACACTCTGCTGTGTAGAAGGATTGCTGAAAATATTCCGAAGCCCTTTCATGTGTAGCAGCACTTGTATGGCAGTACGTTTATTGTGCTATAAATTCCATCACTGATTTTGGCCATTCCAAATTGATTCTGCAGTAACTGTAAGTAATGAACCTTACAGACAGAGCCAAGGAAAAAAACCCCAAGCCAATAAACTTGTGGCTGTAGGAATACAAATTGTAGACTTCATTTAGCCTCAGTTTTTATCAAATCATGCAGTGAATACCCCACAAAGCCAAAATGTATCCAAAAAAAATACAGTGCCATAGCCCTGTCTTTCTTTAAATTTAGCAGTTAAACCAGACAGTAAATTTCCGAAGTACGTTGTATGAAATGTCCTGGGGATTTCACCTGAGATTTAAGGAAGGTGCTCAGCATAAGTAGATGAAAGTGGATAAATTATAATAGAAGTGACATAAACAGGATAATAAGCCAAATCCTGAGCTGTTTTACATGGTCTAAGCAATACCAGGCACCACTGAATTTCATAGGGGTATAGATGGATGCGCAGTGAGCTACTCACCAGGTCAAAATATACAAAAATCTTCAAAATTTACATATGTTTCTAACCTATTTCCCTTTCTTTACTGAAAAGTTCTACCAGGTTAACAAGATATTAATGATTCCATAGATTTTAACAGAGAATCCATAGGAAAGTTTTAAAATCCATCTAAAAGATTCTGTTCTAAGATTTTCACATTAGTTTTCTATAGGAAACCCACTGATCTTTTGTTAAATATTGCATACATTTCTCACAATCTTTTAGATCATTCAAAATCTTATTTTACAAATAGAGCATAGATCTAGTCCCACTAAATCAATGGGCTGCGCAAGAGATTGAAGCATATATAAATTTGCATATATGTTCTACCCTCAGTTGCTACATGAAGAGCTGACTTTAGATTTTAGTTCAAATGCAGAAAAGACTAGTTTTCTTCTACAGAGCTTTCTTACCCACATTACAGGAGAGAGAAGAAAGGTCATGTTTTATTTTCTGTGCAAAAATAAATAAATGTCTGGCTTGGGTTCCTACAAGCCCTGCAGCACTTCCATGCATCACAGCTTGCACGCTCATGTATCTTACAGTCTGCATTGAGTGCTGAATTTATTCTGTGTGTCTTCTTGTACCTAACTGCATATTTTTCTGAACCTTTGTGTTGTCTGTGAGAGATATTAAATCCTCATTTTGAGATCAAAATGCTTGAGTCCATTCTAGCCTTATATAGGCCACAAAGATATTTGTTGTCTAAGATATATCCTTTGCCTCTCTCTACAAAAAAGTCTATTTCGTCAATTTGTCCACTTTACAGCAGCAGCCAAAGTGACACACAGAGCAAAAAAAAGACGCAGAAACTGGAGCTTTCAGTTAAGCACCAAATATGGTGAAAGCCATAATAAAATAATGAGAGCTGGGAATGCTATTTTTCCTTTCACTCTGCTGTTTTGTGTTGCAATGAGGAACAGAGTGAGTGAGTCTGAAGTCTCGTGAATAGCCCCTGGTAACGAAGAGCAAAGAACCCTTGCTCATTATCTCTACTCCCCTCCTGAATAAACATTTCAGCCATTGTAAATGAGTGTGACATGAAGGGCAAATGAATGGCTCTCATTCCAGATGAGAAACACTCGATAGCTGAGCAACCTGTAGGTTGTTGTAAAGGTGCAGATCCTGTGACCACTGGATGATGGGGTAGGCATACCATTTATTTCCGTGTGACCTAAGATTCACACTCTCATATGAGAAAATCCCAGCCTTGCAGAGGGAAGTCCTAGGTGTTCAAACTGACTTTTGGTTAGGACTGCAGTGTGTGAAAGACAGAGCTGTCCTAATTTTTTCTGGTCATTTTATTGAATTACATAGAAAAACTTAGCCAATTATAAGGAAAGGTTCAGTGTGGATTGACAGATGGCATGCAACACCCCTACTGTATTTCACTTATAAATATGATTGATGTGGAGGTAATTTCTTGGTAACCTGTTTTTAAAAAAAATGTACTCTAAGTGGTGGGTTAGTAAAAGAAAATTAATCTCTGCATGTTAAACTTGCCAACTTTTGAATTAATTGCATGAGAATGACAATCAATTAATAAATGTTAAGCAAACAACAGAAAATCAGTGAATTAAAAATTACTAAATTGATTCCAATGCAGATAAAGCAAGAGGCTGCCATAATTCTTTGGTGTAGATTTAAGAACACGAATCTTGTCTCATCAGTTTTTCCTCCCCATTTATCCACATTTAGCATTTAAAACAATGGTGGTTTATTATGATTTTTACAAATAAATTGCTATCTATAATCTAGCTTGCTGCATTAAGTGGATTATAGAAACAAATCATAAATAGTAGTCCATTTGTAGCTGTCACAGAGAAGGTCACAGCTTTGCAAAGACCATTCATCTCCAAGTGGATAAAAGTTTTTTCTTCAAAGAGAACTCTCATCCCTTGTATGGCTGGGATTTTTCTAGTAATGACAGTACACATGGCTGCTCCTCTGGAAGGGCTGTCGTGGTGTGCCCCAGCCTTCTTCTGCAGCCCAAGTCTCTGTAAAGCCACTTTAGGGCTCGAGGTTTGTGGTTTCAATGCCAGCTGCTTTCTTTATCAGGACCATGTGAGGTATAATTAAAACTGTTCAAATTAACTCTAAGATGACTCATTACTACTGACATTAGATCCTGGCAGACATACCAAAAGAATTTTGCCTCCACTCTGATGATCATTCATTTTTGTCATCTGGATGTGGAGGCATTACTATTCACCTGCAGAAGCTTTTCTGAAATTTGCAGTCGTATTTTTCATAAAATCAGCTCATATACCTGGCTCTCTGTTTTCCCCTTTATATTGAAACTTCGTCGTTTATACTCATACAAGTGTCATTGACATGAGGAAAGTGAAAGCATATTAATAATTATGGAAATTAATCTTTTTTGCCTATCTCCAGTTTTGCTTTTGTCACAGTTGTGGCATTCTGCAGGAAAGCTCACGCATTCTGTTGCCCAAGATCTTTGGGTAGACCTTGTGTGCTTGCATACAGCCAGCAAAAACTGGGCCACGCTAGGGAAAGCATGCAAGCTTTAAAATAAACAAAACATTTGCATTTCACTGTAGGAACATACCCCAGACACCATTAGCACAAGCAGAGAAACCTTAATATTAATGACATTGGAATGATAGTTCTCAGCCTTCTCCATTTTGTGTCCCTGCTTTACTATATGAAAAACTTCAACCTTTCTTCCCATTTAGCCACAAAATTAGGAAGAGTGAATGTAATTTTTCTTGACGACCTTCAGAACAAGTTCTGGGGCTGCAACCTCAGGTGGAGAGCTTGAGTAGAACATAAACATTCCTGTCTTAATCAAGGTTGACTTGGGAAATCCATTTCTGTCTTTACAGACAACAGCATTTTCTATATCTTTTTCTCAGTGTGTGGGAAAAATACATTAATATCAGATATTTTGTTTTATCTAGTCCTTTCTCACTTATCAAGTCCTTGCAGAGAATCACCTAAGGTAATTGTTGGATGCTAAGAACTACATCAAACAAAACAGTAGGAAAAAAAAACCTAAAAGAACCTCTTTATTTCTCCCTGCAAAGAAAGAAATAAAGAAACTAGATCTGAAGTATATTTATTATTAGTTGTCTTTAGTGCAACAGGGTTTGGTTGCCCTGACATACAGAGTTGAAACTAACTTTTTTAAACAACCTTCTCACTCTTTCTGTTGCAGAATGATGTAGCCATTTTCCACCATCCCCCAATACTCTGATAAAATGCATTGGAACTGATGCAACAAAAGTCCTTTTTTAGGTTTAAATTTCACTGCTGGCAAAAGCACCAGAATTCTGGAATAGCGAATTTCAAGAGAGTTTGCTCATGGGCAGGGACGACTATTCCTTTATTGGAACTCTGCATACTTCAATAGCTAAACGCTTTCAACTTTCTTTAAACAGTATTAAGGAAAAAATATCCTGAAGGCATTATTTTTAAAGGGGACTTCAAACATTCCATGAGGAAAAAAAAAAATGCAACATATTTGAACACCAAGGGATTTGAAGTGGCAAATCTGTTAAAGTGAACTGATCTTTTGAGTTTCAGGGTTAAATGAGTATTGACCACCAATTAGGGATGCAGACTGAAATTTCTGAGACATGCCAGATTCCTAGCTTGACCAGCAGTAGCCAGATTATATAAAAGATCATTTATAAATAAGTTAATTATATTAGCTAGATTTTAAATTAACTATGTTTCATTTATTCCTCTGAATTCAACAACAGCCATTATAACATTTGCAAGAAGTGCAAGAAAATCCCAGGTTCTTAATCTTTTTTACTACATAGACTTAATTCTGCAATAAGTCAATATTAAAAATTTTAGAGTTTATATTTTAAAGTAGCTGTGAAGCAAACAGATATGCAAGGGTAAATCTGCTCATCTTGAATCCTTCTGCAAATGGTCTGCTCTGGAGGTCATATCAAAGAGATTCTTTTTCCAGCTTAAACCTGTCTTTTCTAAATAGATCTCAACCTGATCTCATTTAATGCATTGATGCCTGGTTTCTAAGTCATTATATTTGCTGTATTACATATCAAAAGGACTCTTGAGAAATTCCCCTGAATTGATAATTCTAATTTCTTATGTATAGCTACTCTATATTCACTCTGAGGACAGCTGTATTGTATGCTAAACCACGAATTGTAAAAATTGATCCCTTTGTATGTAGGTTTGTATTAAATTGAGATACTCTATTTTTTTCCTGTTTGTTGCCACACATGGGTTCCTGGTGTCAGTTTGTATTTGGCTGTTTGAGCATATTAAAGTTTTGCTAGTGCTTATGATGTTCTTGCCAAGAGCGCTCTTGCAGCAATCTGCACTAGAAGTCTTTGTGCCAATTACTTCAAAAAGTATTCTGTTATAAACCCAATTTTTATGGCTACTTTTTCAGGTTGCTGTCTGTTGATTTCATTTAGTTTCTTCTTTTTCCATTTTTTTTCATGTTGATCTTCAAATGCTTTTAGTTTTGCATTATGAAAAGACAATACAGTGTTGATAGAGTTGTTAATAAGACATCTATTAGAGGTTCAAAGGTATTAAAATAAAACCTAATAATTTAAATTACTAATACTACATATATTTAAAGGATGCTGTTTAATAGTGGAAATTTTGAAATTCTTATTGCAGGGCCTGATTATGAAAATGGAAACCTTTGCAGTTACATGAAGCAAAATAACTGAAAAATTATAATGTGCAGTGACTCAACACAATATTTCTTGGGTTTATATTATAAAGCTGATTTCAGGAATGTCAGCTCTACAACATCTTTTGTTCAGAGAAAAGCAGCTTGCTAATCCACTGCAATTAATGAAAAATCACAACACAGGAAAGGATGTCTTATCATTAACATATTTTCCAATACAAATATGCTTTTGAAAGGACAGAGTTGATCATGCAGCTTTTGCTACTGCAGTGTATACCAATGCAAGACCAGACCTCAGAATTCTGACATGAGGGCCATCATGGCAATAAAGATAGCTATGTGCCCATATACAGTGCAGGACACTGTGCTATGCTATACTGAAGAGTAACTGCTCATCTATTATCCCAAATTAAAAAAATGTAAATGTGTCATGTAACAGAACGAAAAAGCCATAAATTTAGGATCTAATAATGTTCATCTAAAGAATACATAAATGCTTGAGCAACCTCTGGTCTGATGTTAATTTCCCAGTCTGTTAGGATTTGATAACTCTCGAAAAACAATTGTGCACCCTTAAAAATGCTTTTTTTTTTATTTTTTAATGGCAGCTTTAGGAATTGTTTATCGTACAACAGTCTTCCATTACTCTCACAGGTATACTTAAGATAGCCTTAACCCAACCAATGTAACTTGGGCAATCTCACGTTCTTGTTTTACCTTCACGCTTCTTTGGAGAGTTAGAAAGCTGTTCCCATTCCCTTCTCTTTAGTTTATTATCTAGTCAGAGGTAAGTGGGAGATAAGACCTTCTGCCTCCTGAGCTTGAGGAACAAGCAGTTTGTTGCATGTGTGCTCACAACAGTAACTTTAGCACAGAAGAGATCTGCTCCCTGTGGTGCACTTGAATGAAAGTGACTGTGGTTATTGTGCTTGCTGCTGATCTCAACATTCCTCATATGCAATCAATAATATTCTACTCAGGTCACTTTAGGGATTGAGCAAGTGCTATGAACTGAGCCTACCATGCTGGGTTGTTTCTCACATGATGCTTGTCTTTAAGCACCAGTAAGTTTGAGGTCTCGTAAGGATACTTTTTTTTTAAACCCTTAGGATTAGCCTAAATTCTGCCTGTGACTATTTTAAGCAGTAGAATAGCTTTTGAATCTTATTAATTTGAGAGAGTGATAACAGAAGAAAGATGGGAAAAGCCTAAAGTGTCTCAAAAAACTAGTATTGACTTTTTAACAATAAAATATGTCCTGAGACCAAATATGCTGTTTAAATGTAAATACCATTTCCATTTTCAGACTGTCTTTTGCAGGTGTATTTGAAGGGATTTGAAATGTACTTGTAGATGGAAAAGAGGCTATTGACCTTGAAACTATGTATGTGTTAGGAATAATGTTCCACCTCCTTGAAATCAGACTCGTATTCTTTGAACGGGTGCTCAAGACCACAGCTCTGAACAGTGGTTTCACGTGGCATTCAGTGCCTACCTCAATCCAGGCTGACTGCAAAGCTGTTTCTCAGGAATCATAGATTATTGCCTTGTCTTATTTTCATCCACCATGGTTCTGAATGTATCAATGACAGCTGCACTAAATACTACTTTTCTTTGTACTAGTGCGGACTTGATATAGTAGGACAAGGTTGGTGTGTAGAAGTAATGTCTTTTTATTAGATGGACTACTGTAGTCAGAAAAAAAGACCCCAGACATACAGGGTTTTCAGCATACAAGCACTTTTTCAAGGCTAAAACTGAAGTAAAAATTTTTGAATCAAATAAGCGTTGAGAACAATTACCGTAAGTAGACATGTTATTCGCTTATGCTGTCCAAGACAAAAGATAGATGATGCTTATGAAGTTGGAGATGGCTGATGTTAACAAGGGAAAATGATAAAATTGTTATTTTATAGATTAAAAGAGATAGCAAATCTAACATTGATTCAACAGGAACATACAGCTACAAACTTTACTTTACGTGATGGATGAAACCCATCATGTAAAGTGCACATGGCAAGCCCAAGGTCTCCTCTGTGTGTTAAGCAAAGGGTACATGATGGAGAATTGATCAGCCTATGCACAGCAAGTTGGATGCATTCGGGACATCTCAGTCTTGCTGCACATGTGGGATGATCCAACATATTGCAATTGTAGTGGCTCATTCCTTTTCAACCCCAAAATATCATGCTCTGTGGGATCTCCTGTTAGTAATACTGTAGTGTTTTATAGAAATGCAGTAAGTCTGAGAAAGGGCTATGAAAGTATTACAGGAACTGCAAACACAAAGCCTTACTGGACGTCTCGGATCCCAACTACTGCTGAATGATAAGTATAAGCCAATGATGTCTTTCCCCAAAGCTTTCATCAAGACTGGGAGAGCAGGTTTTGATCTCGATGAGGATGGGGCTGTGGAACCACAGAAACAACCAACTTCTGACTGTGAGAAAACATAAGCAAGCAGAAATGTTGCAGTAACTGCAGTGGGACACAGGCAGGATAGAAGAGAAGTGTGGTAGATAAAGAAATCTATACTGAAGTTTAGGCTGATAGACATGGTTATATTTTTATGTCAGAAAAGGAACAGCTCTGAGATGTCATTGTGTAAATGTGACACTGGACTCTGTTTTCTTTTAATAGCCCAGAGGAAAACCTGCGTCCAAATGTTCACTCTTACTGTAGGAACCACCTGAAACCGTATAGGAACTCTTTACCTTGCAGAGTGTTCAAACATTTGTCTCACTGGTGTAACAGACAGGTTTTGAGAAACATGTATGTGTATCAGTGAGTGAAGGACCACGCAATTCTTTGAAAGAATAATGTGAGAAAATGGGTATAGTTTGTAAGATATCTCTTTGGACAACTTTATTGGTTTAAATTGGTTGTGTTTTGAAGATTTAGGCGTTGATTTTGGAAGTATAAAATTACATCTTTGAGAGACCAAAACAAATATATATATATGTCTATATATCCTTCAGAAATGCAGTTGTTTCTGTAAAGGGGGATAAATGGGTGTGTGACTTGTTTATAAAATAGCTAAACAAGTACCTAGGTGCACAAACTACATTAGGATGTTTTTGTATGTGACTGTTTTCTAAAAAATTGATTCTAAGCAATAATTTTAAGACTTCAAATTTAATATCTCATTAAGTGAGCTGGAGGGACAACTTCTGCCAGTGCTGTGGTTTCACACACACAATAAATTGGCATAGTCATTTACACAGAGAACAAAAGAAGCAGTTTAGAAATTTATTTCAAATTGAAGTTTAAGTTTTGAAGCACACAGAGACATCTGAAAGGTGAAATTCACAGATTTTTCATGCTTGCAGGTTTTTATAGCCTCTGGTAATGCATGTCCTTACTCTGACATCACATGTATGTGAAAAAATGGATGTAATATTTAAAGATGTCTTTTGACAAAGAAAGTATTTCCATCTTCAGAGGTGAGATTTAGCTTTAAAGGATGATGAGCAGGTTCCAGATGTGTTTTCCGATCGCTGGGCTTTACTTTCCTTAAGTATTGACAGAGGGAAGGTTTTATCAAGGTCTTTGTGATGTGCTTGTTTATAATGAGTAGACATTAGTAGAGCACATCTAAGTGCATATCACTAACAGATGACTAAAGAGAGCATATGGCAGGGAAAAGAAATATATATTTGTCCAACTAGTGTGGCTTGTTAACACTCCCACACTCATAAACTGTTTACATGTACTTACAGTATTTTGCAAATCCGTTTTCTAATCAGCTAAAAATAAAAGCCAAATAATTTTTTTTCCAATATTTGAGTGTCAGGCAAAGTTGATTTAAATTTTTTTTTTAATAAAGCAATTAAGCAGTACAGAAGACTTTTACAGTATTTGTTTTGCTTCAACATTACATCTTTACAGCAGTATATGTGTTATTTTCATTTCCCAGAGTTAAAAGTTTTATTTTTTGCAAAATGTTTTTTTCTTCATCCACCTGTCTATCCATGGTTACACTACAAGCAATAATATAGATCAGAATGGCCTAAGCAAAATCCTCGATCAGGTCACATGGTGTGTTTGCACCATGAGATTTCTCTGTGCTTCTATAGGATGAATCATAGAGTCATAGTTACACCTACTAATAAACAGTTTGTAAGCAAAAAAATCTCTGAACAGTTAACCCAGTCCAGCTCCCAGTAGAGAATAAAAGAAGTCTTGTTATTAATTTAATTTAGGAGGTAGATGAAGAAATTATGGGGAAATCTGTACAGCTATTGACATACAAAGTTTCTGATGATCCTGTGATCAGGAGTATTGCATTCACCCACCTTTTTGTAATGGACAGAACACAGTATCACTGCCTTCTCTTGCTATGACACCTAAATGTGCCTGTCTATTCACATGGCATTATTAGAAAGAAGATAAAGATTGATTAGGACTTACTTTTTAGAAGGAAGCATTTATAAAGAAAACTGCACAGAAGAGCTGCATTTACTTTTTATTTTCAGTATTCCTAGCAAATTTTTATTAAATATTTACTTCTAGAGCCAAGCATTGTCCTTCATAAAACAGTTTATTGCTGCAATTTAGCTTCATTAAAGTCATAATACTGCTTTAGGATATGATAGACTAGTGCTGTGGGATTGAATTATAAAGAGATTAATTTTAGCCACGGGAGATAATTGACCCTATAATTCCTATCACCCCTAATCCCAGTTCAAATGAACCAGTGTTAAAAGTGGCAACACTCACAATATAGACAAGGTCATGACAGTTAGAATTGTTTTTTACTACCAATTAGGTTTTCCCACTTGGTGCATTTGACTAATGTTGTCATAGAAAGGGATTTCAGGCATGGAAATACAGTTCCTTTAGAGGCACACAGGCACTGGAACTGATGGGCAGTTTGCTGTACATTTCCCATTGTACAGAATCAGAATGCAACTGAGTGCTGACCCTTAACATTTGAATTCATATGGGAATTCAGAACATGTTTTGATCCATGGTAGAGTTAGGAACAAGCTTAATAATTTGAATCTGGAAGCAAATTCTCCTGAAATTCAGCAATATTAATATATGGTGGTTCTAGCAGGTTTGGAGCTGTCACTTGGGCAATATCACATCTGAAGTGTATTTCAGATGAAGAATCAGAAAAATAGTGAGGTACTGCCTGAATAGAGAGTTGTTCAAAAACAAATCATGTTGATATTTAGCTGCAAATGACATGAAGGTTTAGAAAAATACAAAGAAGAGATAAACATGATATAGCTTAAAAATTCCCTGAAGTGTTAGTGCCAACTTCAAACATATTAGCATAAGGACCCTTATGAAAAAACAACAGGAAAATTATGCTTTTGCATAGCACGTTCAGTGCTAAGATAAATTTTTACCAGTTATCCATCAGCATTTTTCCAAGCATTTACAGATTTAAGTTTTGCAGTAAGCTGAAACTGCATGATAAAAAGAGACAGATAATGATAAAAAGCAGATGTATATGCAAGCCTAGCTAGAAGGAGCAAAATATAATATTACCGCCCCTCCTGTGAAGTTAATCCTATTTCTTTTAGCTATTTCTTCATTAGTTAATGAGGTCTTAAGAAAAAGAAATAATTAAGTGGGTCTGAAATGGTGTTCTTGCATCTTTCCCTTTAGGAACTTTTTCAAATATTCATAGAATAGTTTGCCCTTGAAAGGTGCATTAAGTGCAAGTTTAGGCAATAGTTACTTTAAATATGGGTGGTCAGAAACCTGTAACTGAAATGGCCATACACACAGCTAATCACTTTCCCCATTCAGATTCACCACACTGGCTAGGCTCCAAATGTAAAGTAGTGGTGAAAGGAGATGTTTCAATAATTACGTTTAAAAAAAGAACCAAAGTTCAAGTCTTATATTACAGACCTGCTCACATGAATTAGATTTGAATTTGGATGCACTTTGTGATTTACAATTTTAAAAACGAAAAATTTTCTTCTCTCTCACTTTCTATTATCAATCTCAGATCAGAAGTAAAGAGTTTGTCTTCTATCTTTGTGAGATGAGTATCAGTGCATTTATTACTACACCCCACTTCTGTCACCTCCTCCTGTGCCCCTGGTTTCAACCAACATCTCTGTTGACCTCTAGGTAGCGAGTCTGGGATGACAGAGAAAGGAGCCCTCATCTCCTGGAAGTCTTCTCTCAATGTTGATGTAACACATTCTGAGGATGAAAATCTGTGAGAGCCTGCAACTGCCAATTCTTATGTCTCTTTTATCCATGAGCACAGGAACTGCAGTTTCCAATCTTGTTTCAATATGCTGTATTTATATTCTTTTACCGGATAAAACAACCTTTTTATTTATCCACAGAACTCCTGAAGGAGTGGAAGTGGTGAATTATTCTTTTCCCAGAGTTTCAGTTTACTCCATTTCAGGCAGCATTCTTAGAACAGGGCTGCAGATTTTATGGATGCTGTTGGATCCGAGCATCTTCTGGTATATCTTGTGCATATGGAAGAAAACTACCACCCTCAGAGCTTTCCATACATGCCTAGTGTACTAGGCAAAGGCATTATATGTCTACCAACTCTTTAAATGCTTTACTGTGGATGCAGGAAGACCATCCTGCACCTGAGCTCATAGATCACCTGTAGGCTGTTGCTTCTTAAATTGCCAACCACAAAGAAGAAATTCAAGGCAGTGAAGAGTGTCTCCATGGTGTAGGTGACTAAAAATTCAATTAAACCCATTATGTTTCAAAACTGCTGGTCTTTCTTGTGTAGAATTCAATTTCCAAATGTTATAGAATGGTTATTTTATTAATTTCCAGCTTCATTATTTCAGTTCTATCCCACTCTCTTTTTTGTTGAATTTCTACTTTGTTGTTGTTTTCTTTCTTTGTGTAACAACCACCACAGCAAAAATCAATACCACAGAAGTTCTCAGGTTTCTATTTGATGAATGTGAAGCATTTGCCTGTTATGTTCTTTTTGCTATGAGGACGTATAGGGCATGTTGACAGCCAATATTAATAAGCTTAACAATGATGCTGGCAGTTACTTAGTACAATTTTTGGCTGTGTTAAGTGATCTGTTGGGAACAGTAATGCTATCCTTTAGAAGAAACTGATGTCACAGCTGCATTCAGAATTCGCTGGGTATTTTTTATTGCTTCTATTTTCCAGGTGATTCATATAACAGGCCGGTTACGTCTGAGAGTATCACTGTCACACGGACGGACAGTACCCAGCCAAATCATGGGACTTGTTGTCGTTGCTCATGCTTTGCCACCTCCTACAATTAATGAAGTCAGGATTGACTGCCACATGTTTGTCACTCGTGTGAATATGGACCTCAATATCATTTACTGTGAAAATAGGTACAGCCTTTAGATCCTTTATTTCTTTGTTTTAGTTGTGTGTATTCTGTGTTCCATGGGCTTGGCAAGAAGTTTTGAAATTTCTGACTCTTGAGATGTTATATTATGGTGTTATGTTATGATGTTATATGAGAGCATTGAATTCACTCTCATCATCACCACCTTCATTTTCATTACATTCTTAGAGGACAAAGGTAAATAAAAAACTGTAATTTGCAGGATGTCTTGCTGGAATAGGGGAAGATAAACCAGCAAATATTCCTCTAAGCTTTCTCTGCTTTTTACAATCTTTCACTGTCCTTCTCAGAGGCAAGATTTGGGACTAGACAGACGTTGGTCTGACCTGTATGCCTGTCCTTATGCTCCTCCATCCTCCCCTCCACAAGTTTTTCTGCCTGAAGTTTTAAAGTTTTCCATTTTTGAACTAATTTGCAGATTACAGCATATCATGCTCAGTGTTTAGTGGAACAGAAGCACAGATGGCCTAGATAGTAGGCTAGAGAGGTGGGATCTGTTGCAGTTAGAGGTGGGAAAACTGTAGAATAAAATTGGTTAAGGGCATACTGGGAAAGACAGCAGTGAAATGGGAACAGGTGATGAAGAGTTGGTTGAGGGGGGCTACATTTGATGTGATAGTGACGAGTGATCTCAGAAGGTGGAAGAGAGGATTTAAATTCAGCTGCCTGCTCCCTGGGGGTTGGGTGCCAGTAGCACTGGGGGCTCCCCATGGCAACCTGTCAGGGCAGGACATGGCAGACAGGGCCCATCCCACTACCCCAGTGGGCAGCAGGGCAGCTGAGGGGCACAGGGGCAGCTCCAGCCCCTGGCATTGGGCATTTCCCTGAGGACAGGCAGTGGAGTGGGCTGGGGTCAGGTCAGGAGGGCCCACGGCCAGGCAGGGCTGTGGGGAGCTGGACGCTGGCAGGGGCTGCCATGGGGGTCTGGGCTGTGGGTGGAGTGGGGGAAGGCCTGCGAAGCAGAGGGGCTGATCAAGGCCATTAAAACCTCAGAGCCCTGAAAAATAAAAAGATAATCCAGGGAATATATATTTAGAGCAGAGTGAAAATATCTGAGAAGGAAATTACGAGTAATAAGTTTGGGTCCATTAATGGAAGTCTGAGGTAGGGGGAAACGTTTGGAAATGAAGAAGGAAGGTAATGCAGCCAAAAGAAATTTTTTGAAGGGGACTTATCATCAAAAAGTGGAAGAAACAAGGTGACTACTGCAAGCTTTTCTTGTGACAGCAACCATGGCATATTATAAGTTGAGTAGAAACTGTGATATGAGCAATCATAACTGCTCAATCGTAATGGAATACCTATGATCAGGATAGCACTATAAATATCAATATAACCTTTTACAAAAAAGAATAAACTCAACTGTTTTGTTGAATCGGGATCTTAAACAATTTAAAATAATCTTGAATTTCAGTTACGAGGTTGTCTTTGCTGCCACATTAGTGCACTGCTGCAATACATTTTTAACAATATTACTTGACTGTTAGACAGAACACTTCATCTACACTTCCAAAGCATTATCTAAAAGTGAATATATTATTCTCATTTTTAAGCTTGGAAAAACCACTTCATGGAAAGTGGCTTGCACAAGGTCACAGAGAAAGTGGATAATAGCAGTAAACTTTGGGCTTTTTGCCTGAGACTCTACCCAGTGAGCATCCAGGTGCTGTAAAATCTGGCAGCTGGCAAAAGAGCTCTGGGGATTAGGAATAGGATCTAGAACAAAACTTTTCCCAAAGTCTTTGATTTCACTGTGACCTGCCTAGGTAGTAATGGAAAGCTGCTACCACTGCAGAGTTTTTCAAAGGCCTCTGTGAAATTAGTTGCTGGTATCTATCCAGTTCCTAATGAACAGATTCCCTTTTAACAAAATCATCTCCACTTACTGCTACCTTTATTGGCAACCTCCATAAAAAAAGCCAGGAATCAAATAGATGTGAAAAACGAACTGTTCCATCAGGTCAAGTATGATACGAACTTTTAGGCCAAGTTAGAAAGATTTATGCTTTCTCTCCTGCGAGTTTGACATTTTTATGAGCCCTAAATTGTATATGTAGGGGTTTTTTAATTAAACATTTTTCTCAAACCTTCCCTTTATATTCATGTAGCAATAAAACTTTCAAATGCCTGAGAAAGGCATCACTGAAAACTGTAAAATGCATCAGGTGAGGTGCACTGATTGGTAATCACATAGGAAGGGCTGATAAGACATGGTAAACTGTGGTAAGACAACAAGAAAGTGTTGAGCTTATTAACGTTTTTCATTTTTCAAGTTGAAGGCAACATTATAAAGCAACTTTTCCTTGTTTATGATGGATTTTATCTCATGCTAATGCAGAATGCCTATGGTGGTACTTGAATATGTGTTGCAATAGTTCCACTTCAAGCCCCTGTGTCACTGTTAAAAATCTGTTAAAAATAGTTTATAAAAGTAATTTCAAATAGTAGAAACACTTCTGCAAGTGCTGGGAGGTGAATGTGATCTCACTGAGGCAGTGGGATTTCCAGTCATGGAAAATGAAATAAGACTGACAGAACTTGGATTTCATAGCAGCAACAATGCAGAATATAACTGTAAAAACTGAAGGAATGGAAAAAAACAGAAGATAGGAAGGAATTAACTGAACAGCTGATTGAAGATGTCAGATTAATTATCTGGGTGTTTGCCAAATCTGTTCTTTGAGTCAGGGAAGTTGGGATCTCTCTTCTGGGATTATAGAAAAGGAGATAAGTGTCCCATCCTGAATATATGGGCTTGACTCCTGGCACTTGTGGGCAGCTACGAAATTCTTTGTGGTGCCACAGTAAAGCAAGCACAACATTGATGAAAACAGAGAAAAATGGATCCATGCTGGGCCAGCTGTAAGCACTATTTATGGAGCAATGGGGAGTTACTGGCAGCTGCAGGGAGTATGGAGCAGAAGCCATGCCACTTAACTGAAATGAATGCTCACAGTGGACCAGTGGATCAGCAGGGGTGAGATCAATAGTACTCCTAGTTTTCCAAGTGGTTGCCTGCTTGCAACAGCAGTGAGCAGGAGTGACATTACTCAAGTCTTTGGGTGCATCTTGTTACTTTCCTCTGAATGAAGAGATCTCCTTTGGAATCCTACACTCTGTGCACAAACTAGCCAGCTGTTAGCTTCCCTCTGAGACAAGAGCTGTTAGCTAGTACACTGGCTATTTCTAACAATTAATATTTTTCTTTGAGAGCGTAAAATACAGAGGTAAAATTTTGTTGCCTAAAACATGGTATGTTAATCTGTGTCTATTTTGCAAATCTAGGATTTGTGTCATCTAACCTTCACCATATAGTCTAAAATAGTCTAGGATTTCTTTATTAGTCAGTGGAGTGAGAAAAGCACCTGCGGAGGACAAATCATCTCAGATGGTGACAACTAAAACCAAAATGAAGAGACTGCTGCTACAGTGCATCATCAGTCTGTGTGTTTTCAGAATTAACTGTTAAGGATTGGAGACCATTTGGAGAGAGACAATAGCCAGTTTAATGTGGACTGTGATACCACGTCTGCTAATATGTGCCCAAAAGGAAATAACTACATGGAAGAGGTTTAGCTGGTTGGCCATGACAGTGGTTGTCAGTAGTTCCTTCAGATATGCAGAAACAGTCTTACGTAGCAAGCCTCAAGCCTACAAATGTGTGCACAATATCAGCAAATTCAGCAAAACAGTGTACCATATACCTACCTTTAAATTTCGATCATGTTAACAGCCCTGTAAGTCAGTGGAACCATTGATCTGCTCAAACACAAGCCTATGTGTATGTTTTACAGGACCACAGGACAGCAGAGATTGCCGCTTTCTATTCAGGCTGGCAGGGTGGGATTTCCTCTCCCTGATCTTATCATAGAATGTACCACAATCATTGCAGACTATTTCAAACCCTAAAAAAATTGTTCTATGTCTAGAAAATAGACTTAGTTTCAAACGCTTGTGTGAGCAAGACATTTTCCAATTTTCCTTTTAATTTCTGTACTGTGTTTAAGGACGTTGACACCTTGACACGCTCCATGATAAGGGTTTACATGCGCGCGCACACACACACACGCAGACACGCACACAAGGGTCTGCAGAATAGATTTTAAAGTTTCTATGTGCAATAAACAACAAAGTCCCAGTTGAAAGGGCCCAGAGTGAAAGCTGAGCTCCCAAATGAATTAGACTAAAAAAGATAACACCCTGAGGCATCTGTGTGTCTCAGCATTTAAATTATATCCCTTGAAATATCAGTTTGGACTTGGTGCCAAGAAATGGTTGAAGAGTTTTTCATGAATATACCCAATAGAAGACCAATCTGTTGAAATGAAATGTGTCTCTAATAATTTGGTATAAACATAACATGTTTCTACTTTATTATGTAACCTTGAATCATCTTAGTCTTTTAATGAGGATTTTGGATTGTCGCTAATTCTTTACAATTTCATGGAATTATATTGTCCTGGTGTTATGCTACGTGGAGAATATGTGCTAGAATTTAATTTTCCACTTAGTTAAATGGATAAAATAATTTCCAGGTTTCTTTAAAAAAAATTCTTTCTTTTTTTCCTTTAAGGGCTTGTCTCATTTGTACAGATATTCCATTCAAATGACTATAATGCTGAAAAATCTTTTTAGCAGATTTCACTTTCTGAGTCATTTGACAATTATTTTATTCTTTTCTTTCTTGAATTATAGGCTGTATGTTCTTTTTCTTTTTTAGGATTAGTGATTACATGGATCTGACCCCTGTCGATATCGTAGGAAAGAGATGTTACCACTTCATTCATGCTGAAGATGTGGAAGGCATCAGACATAGTCACTTGGACTGTAAGTACTTCCATTTTTGTCAAAATAATCGGGTACAACAGCTAATTGCTCCTCAACTATTATTTATATTCCACAACTGGGATCTTCATCTTGCATCTGCTTTGTTTTTTGTCAGAGGTTTTCATAGAGGATGGCTTAAATATAATTTTTGTAAGATTTATTTTCAAGTCTTTTTATAGACATATAAGATTATTTACATATGTGGCAATAAAGCATTATATTTGCATTACCAGAGTTTCCAGCAGCTGTTAATTTACATGCATTATTTTAATCCTTAAAGAGGTATTGCTTACATGAGAAACTCCCTCCCTGGCACAGAATAGGAACTCTTCCTCTTTGAGGGTTTTGGGGTTTTCTGAGTCATAACATGGAGGACAAAAACTGCAGCATAACTGGGATTTCACCAGGTTTTTCAATACAGAACTGAGCTACAGCTCTACTAGTGCTTTAACCACTCCATATGTTAATATCTAAATGGCCCCCATCCTTATAGCACCTAAGTCCCTCTTATATGCACACAGGTAGTATCCGATTACGATAAGGATAACAGAAGTACAAAACCACTGCAAGAGACAAACCTTATCAGAGAACATGTGCAATGTCTGTGTATGGGGGAAGGGAGGTTCAGCTTGATTCCTTGTAATTAAACTCTTTGTATTCCTCTTATTAAAAGCCATAGGGCCTAATTCTTTTCTTGTTGAGATCTGTTGACTACAGTGATGGGTCTCCTGATTTACCCTTGTGCGAAAAAAGACTTATGCCCATAATCTCCAATTTATCTGTGCCTGCAGTGAAGCCAGATAATTCTTTGAAAGTTTCAGTGACTGACTGCATTTATGATTGACTTTGGTGTTTTTCTTAATGTAGAAGACAATCTACAAACTGCTTCTTCAATTCAGAGTCAAAAATTTGAATAACTCTGCTCCCCCTGCATCATGTCCTACTAGCATTTACTAATAAAAGGGCAGCAGCCCAAATGCAGCCACATTTAATTAGATTTTACAAAACGATATGACTACAATACAAGGCAGTAAAAAATGTTCCATCCCAAATTACCTTGCTTGATCTTCAAGGGAAGATAGGAGGATAACTCTGACCAGAAAGCAGGAGAATAGGGACAGCTTCTATGATAACATATGGCAGCCAACAGCAGTATTAGGCTGCATAAAGATTTCAGAAGTTTCCAGAATGTAAAGTGCGTTTGGCATAAGATCAGGTTAGATATATTTCTGCAGAAAAAAATAAAATCAGCTATCCAAAGGAATAAACAAAGTAATTTTGTATCATTTAAATTTTAAGCATTTAATATCCAGGAGAATATGTCAGTTGCTGAGAAATGAAGGAACAAATTCGGAAACTTACTTGGTGCTCTTGAAACTGGAAGTCAAAAATGACAAGTTGCACTTTCACTGCACTATCTGACCAAGGAAATAAAAGATATTTATGACTCAGATTTACCATACCACCTGGCATAGATGAACATCCCATTTGTAAAAGACCTCAATCTTCTGAATGACCACTTCTCTCTGAAATAGGATATGTTTTATGAAACATTCATCTTCAGAAAAATTCAAGATCTATGCAGACAGTATGGATGCAGTGTGGTCCAGTGTATAAGCACTGGACTAGGACTCAGGAGACTCTGAATACTGGAATGACTTCCAGAAAGTCACTTCAACTTACTGTGTTCCTGCTCTCACTGTATGTCCAGCTTAGCTGATTGGATTGCAAACTTTACAAACACAGAGATTTCTCCCACTATCAACATCCAGCACAGTGGGGTTCACAAACTTGGCCGTGTGGCTATAGCATAATTATTCTTGCTAGGCTAGTTGGTTTTTTTCAATAGACAGGGCTGGTTACACCTTTTATGTATATTTGTTTTCTTGCCTTATAGGAACAAGATGCTTATAGAATCATTTAGGTTGGAAGGAACTCTGAGATATCATCTAGTTCCACCTAATGCTCAAAACAGGATCAACCCTAATTCGAAGCAAATTTTTTAGCACTTTGTCTAGCTCATGTTGAAAAACTTCAGATTCTCCACAACTTCTCTGAGTGACCTGTTCCAATTATCTTAATAAGTGTCAGTTATCTTCACAGTGGTTTGGGGTTTTTTTCCTCCTATCCAGTTAGAATTTCCCTGTTTTGATTGTGCAGCTCATGGCTCCATCTTTGCAGTATCCTGCTTGCAGATATGCTGCTAGGTTCCCCTGAGGTCACCTCTTCTTCAGGCTAAACAAGCCTGGTTCCACAGCCTTTCCTCACAGAGCAAGTACACCAGCCCCTGGGTGTCTTGACAGACCTCTACCGAGCTCACTGAAGTTTATCAATATATTCCCTATAGCAGGAGCCTAAAATTAGATTCCAGATGCAATTTAAAGAGTGATGAGTGAAGGGGGATAATGATTTTCTGTACTGTACAGGCTGTATACTTTTTACTACAGCCCTGCTGATTCATGCTTAGCACAGTGTCCACCAGGGCCCCCAGGTCCCTTTTCACAAAGCAACAACCCAGCCAGTCAGTCCCCAGCCTGTAACATAGCAGGGAATCATCCCAGATACAGGACTTTGCATTTATCTTTTCGTGTTCAAACTCATGCTCTTTATGAAAGATCTTCAAGTTTAAATTAGTCTTGGGAATAACTGGGGAAGTACATCTGCCAACTATAAGTTCTGCAGAAGCCGAAGTAGTTCATATCTTTGCCCAGAGAGATGTTCAACTTTCTAGCATTTGACAAAAAAAATTGTATAGAAACCAAGAGAAAAAATATATAAAACCCCAAAATACTTCATAGCAACTTGTCAATCCTAGAAAATTAAATTCAAGTCAAACTAGAAAGAGAAAATCCTCCTGGTTTGGTAAAAATAAAATTAGAGCTAAAATTCATAAACTGGCAAACACTGGCTGTGGAAGGTAAAACCCACCAGAACCAGTTCCCCAAAAAAGAGAATACAGGATATTTACCAGTACAACATAGGAAATAATTGCTTGAGATCTCAATGGAAAAAACCAAACTAACAAAAAAAAGCAGTATTGTGCAAAATTTTGAAGAGGACCTGGAAACTAAAATAATGGATAGAAAGCACTAGTGAGAAAACAAAGCAGGACTTGAGAAAGCAGCAAAGTGGAAAGGTTGTGTTTGATGGAGACTGCAACGAAAAATCTTGGTTTATTTTTACAGGACATAAAATAATTTTTAATGATTAAAACAAAAAGAAACCCAAATTGCAATTGTAGATTTAAGGGTAAAAGAAACACAAATAAAATTGCTATTCTGCCTATTTACTGACAACATATCATAAGGAATAATAAGACCACTACATCCTGCCTTCTCCAAGAATATCCAAGATATTCAAAGACATCAAAGAGGAAAACAAGCAAAAAAGAAAATGTTGTACAAAATCACACAGAAAAAAAATCAAGAGGGCTGTTGATGGCTTCAGATCATAGCAGCCCATTAGAAACTTAGAAAAACAGGCCTTGTTAACTCTATCTCAGATAAAAGAAGACAAAAGCAGTTTCAGGAATGTGACCATAACAAGTATAATTGTGAAGAAGGTCTCCAAGACTGTAGCAGTGACAACAGACTTTTGTAAAGGAACTATTGCCCTAATGAAAGGTCAGTTACGGTCAGTGGAAAAGCTTTCATTGGCTTCAGTGGACATGGGGGTTATGCCCTAAAAAAGCAATTTTTAATGGACTAAAATTCTGAGCCCAATGAAGTAAATGGGAAAAATTCCATTAGGTTCAAAGGGGTCAAAATTTCTGTTAAGAGATTTATGTTAGTTATATCTTGATGCTCTTGTGAATTTATAAAGCAACATTCATACTCTAACTGTACATACACCTGCATCTATAGCAACACCATAATATATGGGACGATAACTTAAGTTATTGAAACATAATTTTTTTTCCAAACAGAAATAGAAGTTTATGGCAGTTGTTTCTATCCTGTTTCATTCAAACTTTGAATGATCATGCTTTGCCACAAATCTCTCAGCCAGTTTTTTGGTGTTACAATTTACCTTATTAAGCTCTTTCCTGTTTTATAATGCTTCATGGTTTCAGAAGTTTGGGAAACTTCTCATTTGTTCAACTTCACCATGTTTGTTGAACAAATTGGTGGTAGAATCATAACAGATATCAGTTAACACAAATCAAGTCTCTCTCACAGAGATCACAGTTAAAATGTTCTCTGGTCTAACAGCCTGTACACATCCAGCATCATGGCCCAGCTGTTGGCTCACATAACACACAGAAACTGGCTAAGCTGCAACAACATTTGCTTGAATCCAAACCCTCAAAAATTACAGGTCTGGCTGTATCCTGGCACAGATACAGTCTCTAATCCTAGCTCTGTGTAACAGAGCTCTTCATTAGGTTATGTGGCATGAAAGAGTTGTAATTGAATGTTTTGTGTTTCATAGTTATGCACCTAGAACTAACACCCTAGAAAGACCCCTCATGGCTCAGTTCTACTTTACCACTTGTAAGAATGGGGAAGGTGATGGGATCCTTTCTATTTACTTACCACTGCACAAAAGCTTTGCAGTACTGAAGTGCATGTCAAGCATAGGGCAGTTCACACACTTTCACCAAGCCATGAGTCCCTGCATGGGTAGAACTGCTCTTGTTCTTATGACATCAGTGAAAAATATCCCTGGTCTTAAAGCTAGAAGGATACATTTGATGTCTAATCAACATCAGAAGTCAAGCATATTCATAAAATTACTGTTGTATCAGGTCTTAGCACTCTAGAACTCAGCAAGGGCAGTTTCTGCTCTTGGAAGTATGATGTTGTGCATATGTGCTTCCATTTTTTAGCACGGTTATCATTCAGAAGTCTGTAACAGCCCTTTTTTAAGAAGTTCATTTCATGCTAAGAATGAGTGGATGTCATATGCTGTAGGAGTATAATCTTCTATTTAATTGTAAAAAATTAATGGTCTTCATTGAACATCAAGTACTTGATGTTACTGTTCAATGAAGGTCATTAAGAAAGCAGCAAGGAAGGGTAAAAGTCAAGACCTCTGAAGGCAACCATGAATATACTTTTGGGCAAATATATGATAACGTGACATCCTTTCAAAATTAATATATTGTTTGCAAGAGCACTGTCACAAGTATACACCAGTTGGTATTGGTATATAATATGTTCTTTTTCATTTTGGAATCCTAATTGAGGTCTAAATTCAGAAACCCCGCTCTGACAAGAAAGACACGGCTGTCGTCAGCTATTGCTTAGAAAATATCATCCTCTTTCTTCAGGATTTGATTTACAGCAATAAGAAATACAATTCCTCAGGAACGGTGAGCCAGGGCTGTTCATTTCCCATAAAGCAAAGGTCTCTGATGAGTATGTTTGGTAGCACTCCCTCTCATCTGCTTTATCTGGTTTCCAGTGGTTAGAATAATCCAGTCTTTCTGAAAATAAACTACTCCAGATTCACCTCTTTCATGGCTCCCCTATTTTTCAAGGAATATTACCCCCTCAGTCTGCTTTTAAATCAGTTATATATTCATGATTTCTTTTATGTATGTTCAGTAGAAAAAAAATCTATTGCTGTACAAAATATTGCTTAGTGGTTTAGCCTACCAGCTGTAGTTGAACTAACCCTTTTAACTTATGCACATCAGTTATAATTTTTTATTCTCTTAATAACCTCAAACACATGAAAAACAAATAGAACGGGTTGATAATTCCTAACAGTAAAATACTTCACATATTTTGCTATCATGCTGTGGAATAACTCTGCAATGTCAAGTAGCTCACAATTAGTAAAACTGTAGGGGGAAAAAAAGAAGTGTTTTGATCCTGAGGAATTTTTATCCTAATCAGATCGAAATTTCAATGCTCTTGTAGTGCTTAATATCTTCAACAACCAAAAAAATCAAACTGATTCCAATGTCAGGTTTTACGTTCTGGAACTCAAATAAAATGCTAAAATATACAAATGAATCTCGTGTTTGTACAAGTTTATTATCATCGCTGGAAAGCAAGATTGATTCTAAATTAGGCTGATAGAATATCAGGGGTTTAGCTATTTCTTAAACTAAGCCCAACTGGCATCCTGATGGCAGCCTAGTGTATGTTGTTTTCATTGCAAAAGTGCTGGCCTGACCACCTGCACAATCTTTCTCTCTGTCCATAGTATGGGCCTGCTAAGATTTCTGTGGTGGACACTGGCACCCTTAAGTCCTTTTGACTGGAGATAGTGGTGATACAGCAAGATGAGGGAACAGGAGATAAGAAGCCTGAAGAAATGGAAGCATGTAAAGAAAATGTTTTTTTATTTTCATGCAAGGCAAAAAAGGATCACAGACTTTGGTTTTGGCACATGCCTAATGTTTGTTTTTCAGTCCTAATGTACATTTGGTTGTGCCATACCACCATGACACTGTGCTCTGGATGCCTTTCCTCTAGAGATTAGCCTGAGGAAATCACTCGTTTCACTCAGCCCAAGCACCCAAACAGGGACTCTTATCCCAGAAACGAAAGCATGTTTAAAGGGATCCTGTCCCTTGAAACAGACCATCTTTAACCTAGGTAATTCAAAGATAAAATTAATATTGCTGCCAGTCTACTTATATGAATCTTCAGTCTCTTTTCCTATTTTTAGGACGTGTAGTTATGTATAGTCTGCAGTTACATTTGGCATGGAAAGGGTTATATTCTAAAATCATTAATCTTACATAGGTTGCCATATGATGGACATAAATGTTAGTGGAGAGATGGAGGACAGATTTAAGTTTCTTGAGCAAGCAGGGCCAAATTTTTCCTCTGATGTTGAGTTTTAGTAGCTAAGGGCAAAATTTGGATCTGGGATTTCATTTTCCCCTACAGTTTGAACAGAGAGTTCATTAATGATAATGGAAGTTCTGTCTGAAGTTGGTGTTCAAAGCAGGCTTGGGTTTCTAAACGACCGTTTCAATATTAGCAGAAGAAAATCACTTTATGGCAGGATTGAAGTCATGGGGAGAGAGACAAATCATGAGGGAAAGAAAAAGTTAAGAAAGAGAAAAGAAAGCCTAGAGAATCCTAGGTAAAAAAAATCTACTGTTCATTTTTCAATTCAGTCTGTCATAAAATAAACTTATATAGTTAGTTTTATTTGCATCAATTTTATCTATAGAAACCACAGAAAAGTTTTCTGATATGCATGCCATAAGCTTGAATTGAATAGTGCATCTAGTAATACATTGCATTTCATTTGATCAATACCTACATAATGTTTTGAAATAAACATCTTACCTAGAATTATATAGTCTTGTTAATATTCATGGTTATGCATAATTACAAAGTTGTCATTTCAAATATTAGGCCATGGGAAAATGGTATGTTATAATAATCACAAAAAGGAGAGGGGAAGAAAAGTGCCTCTGTTGTTCAAGTAGGAGAAGATTATTTCCATAGTACTGGGAAAAACTAATTTTTGTGTCTTTGATCGGTTTTAGTAAATTTGCACTGCTGCTGTGAACTGATGTCATGTAAACTGATAACATAGGATTGATTTTAAACAAAACATCTTCCTGGTCCTAATCTGAGATAATTTGCACATGCAGCATGCAAGGCTTTCCTCACTGTATTTGACAAGTTACAAACTTTGATTCTTATATGAATCCACATTTTTTAACACTTTGACTCAGACCACTTTTAACATTTGCTTTTCTGCAAAGACGCAGGAAAAGTATTGCTTAGTTTTTAAACATTCTTAAGGTTTCAAATTTTTCTAAATGCTTGATTAAGGCTCTTTTTTTCTGCAAGGTTGTTGATACTTAATTTTGCCTAATTTATCACATATTTGTGTATGTAACATCCCTACACTGGAAGATTAAACAGTATTTCATATTGCAAAGTAAGCAATGAATCAGTTACCATACTTAGCATTTTTAGAGTGACTGTAGATGCTTAAAAGAATATCCCAGGTGAATGAAGAAGTTAGGTAGGGGTTTAAATATATGTGAGGTACAGTTTTCTTTCATGAACTGCTGCTGATCTGCTACTTCCTGCTTATGGTAGGAAAAGATGAATTTATGTTTATAAACCAGCAACTATTACCGTCTGATATTCATATCACAGTAGCAGCCAGGTCTCAGACAGTGGTATTGACACAATAGATTGCATTCTACCCTATGCTAAAAGAGATGTTCTCTGTCCAGCACTCAGGGCTTTCTCCACTCATATGCTGTGAGTAAAATGCAGCTTTCTAAGGCCTCACGGAACCAGTATTTTCTTAAAACAGTTCTTAAAACATCTTTGTATTTTTCTTAAAAGAACTCTGTTGAGATACAGTAAGTCAGACAGGGCTGGTAAGGAACTGTACGCAACGAAGAGAGGTAGAGCAGTATGACCCACGGGGACTCTTGTGACGGGAAGGTGGCATTCTTTAACAAGCAAGCTGCTGTTGGCCTTGCTTTTGGCCTGGTAGGTAGACAATGCATTTGCACACTGCCCGGGCTTAAATCCCCTCCTCCTCAGTCTACCCCACGTAGACAATCCAAAAATAGAAGTGTTTGCGGAGAATTACGTAGCTGACATATGGTTCCTCACAGAATGTCTACAAGTCTCCTATCATCTAGCTCCTAATTCTGTAGCAAGCATCATTTAACATTGCTAAATATTTTTCATTGCTAAAATCCAATTTGTGGATACCCACTATTTAAAACATCTAGCTCACTAATTGCAAAATCTATAGGAAAGTCCTTACGACATCAAAGACTCACTTGATCCTCGGAGCTGTTATAAATGGAAAACTGTCTCTGTTACGAGCAAATAAGGCACTTAATGCACTCTTTCTGGCTGTGATGCTATTTTTCCTGTGGGTTTTGAAAATGACCTTCCTGTAAGCATCAAGGACTGTAACTTTTCAGATAAAGAAACTTGTTCTTGTTTTAAGTCTATGCCAGGCTCATTCCCCTATAGCCCACAGTTTTCAAAAGCAGAAGAAAAAGTAATCCAGAATTAAAAAAATAAAAACCCCTCTGTTTCCAGAACGAAGTTACCCTGTCAGCTTGCCTTGGGCCTTAGGTGGAGAAGTGGAGATTAAAGAGTCAGTATTCCTTTTCATGTTTCGTCTGCCAGTTTTGTGAATGTAGAAAGAGTACTTGTGGCTGCAGCTAAGTATCCGACTGTAGTATTAAGTATGGCAATTTCATCCTCATGCAGTAAATTAAAAATATTCTTATAAGTTTATCACAAGAGGAGTTCAGTATCAATACCATCCAGTCATTGATAAAGGTATTTCAAGGGGAAGGGTGAATAGCACAGCAGATGTAACCTCAATATTTTCACCAATTATAAAGAGCCTCTTTGTGAAGCTGTGTGAATATGTAAGATGATCTCATCATTTCCTATTTACTCAATACTTACCTGAATACGCAATATAGTGTAGCTTTTAAATGCATATGCACACGAGTAAAATGTCCTTTTGTAAGACACTTTGCTAAAAGACTGCTTTTGATACACAATTTCTTCATCTCCTCTTCAAACTGAATTAAGCTACTTCCTTCTTTTAAAACACAACTCACTATTTAGAAGCTTTGGCTTTGATTTCTCAGAACAGCCTTACAGGAAGAAACTATGTTCTTTTTCTTTTTGTAACCATATTTCTGAAGACAAACTTGTACTGATTTATTTTAATTTTCTAACAGAAATAGGTTCCTGCAAAGAACACTGACTGATTCTTCTTTTTCCCCCTCCTTCATTCCACCGCTACAAGAATATTGCTGTGCACAAAGCTACCAAGGAAAACTGAAATCCCTCTGTTGGGAACTGTGTACACAGCAATATATTCATACTTTGAGAAATAAGTGAGGGTTTTTTTAGTTCTTAGCATGACATACTGTGCACTCCTTGCATGCTAACCACTGAATTCAAATCGAGGGACTAGGTAACATTTCAGCAAATTTTAATCAGGTTTAGCATCCACCATTTTAGGGAATATATCTGTGCAGCTGACATAAAGGTCACCAATTTTAAGACATTAACCCTCAGTTAGTCCCTTTGATTAAAGGGTTTATATATATATATGTGTGTGTGTATATATCTATATAGAATTATATAACCCAATCCTGCATAATCCCATCACACACGCCATCCCACCAATGTGGTCACAAGTCTCACCTTGTCTGCCACACTGGGTATTCCATGTGTAACACAAATAGAAATATAAAATTATTTGCACTGCTCAGTGAGTGAGGGCTTTGCCTGAAAACATTCAAGATGTAATCTACATGGCATTACATTTTCAGAAGTTTATGCTAAACTGAAATGCGTGGTTTGTTGCTAGTTACAAAACATAACTTCACAATCAGAGCTTAGAGTGGAGTGATTCTTCGCTTTCATTTCTTCTCAAAATCAGCAACTTTATTAATGGACTCTCTGTACCTGCAGACTGAAGATCTTTAAAATGAAACTGGGCTTTACTCAGTAACACTAGATTATCAATAAACTGGATAGATTTCCCTCCCTGATGCCTCCTTCTAATTGCTTTTTTTCCTCAAAATTCTCAGCTAATTTCTAAGTCGCAGGTTGGCAATGCTAGCAGTTAAAAAATATTGTAAATTAGAAAACATTTCAAATGTTGTTTCATTATTTTCTTTCATCACATTGAGAAATTTCTTTCCAAGGTACACTGTGAATTTTCAGAACTGACTTGGGGGTGCCTAGTGCACTCTCAAAGGAGGTAAGAACCAGATTTAGCAGCACAGTGCAGCTTGCCTGCCAAAGAATCTCTTTATAGAGAGAATTTTTATATTGAATCGTGGGACTTCCTTCAGAGCTTGGTCCACAAATCTCTTATATGAAATGTGCTTTAGACAGATGCAACAAGGAAAACTCTGTGTATCTGGTAATATATCTGAGCTGGCCAAAAATAGAGTGGAAATTTGCAGGTAGATGAACTTCATGGAAAGTTCATTTTCAGTACTGTATTTCAGACATCCTTTGGATGTATTCTTTGTACTTGGGAGCCTGAACTCTGAGTGTAGATGGTTTGTATATAGCTCTGATGCACTGAATTTTCATTCTTGAGAAAGCAAGCACCTTCTCCTCTTTTCCATAGTTCTGAAATGAATGCTCTGTTCAGTCCATGACACAGACTTTTCCAGTGATGCAACAACCAATATAAAAGTTACTGAAGGTTGAAGGACTTGTCTAGGATAACCAAAAGAGCTGGGGAATCTGAGTCCTTATAGCTATCACTATGCAGAACTTCAGTGTGCCCTTCAGCCACTGGCTAGTGACTCACCTGGTACTTTGATTTTCCGATGTGTATGTGGGCAGTTGTCCTTTGGCCTCTGTGCAGCATGGTAAACTCCCTAGACAAAAACTGTTCCAAGGAAGACAGTCGTGTATTTAGTAGGCACAAGTGCAGATAGATTTTACTAGTTCCTGCGCACAACTCTGGGTATTCATGTTTCCAGAAGAGAGAGAGTATCACTCCACACTTGTGTGCACATCAGTTTTACACTCAGCTGTAAGCAGAGTATTTTGAATGTCCTATTTCACTGAAATGGAAATGCCTACCGTAATCAAAACTTACAGCAGTGCTTTTCTTCCCTTATTCTTCATAACTGATAAAGTTGGGCTAATTTATGTGAGATTGTTTTCTAAAATGGCTTACAACATTGGTTTGACAGAAATGCTGGGTAGTCAGTTGTTCATATTTTATCTTTATTCTGCTGTATAATGATGTTTTGAAGACAATGAATGATCACAGTAGAATATTTAGAGCTTGAAATACAAAAGTAAAAATTTAGGGAAATATTGATGTCTGCTAGAAACAAACTTAGTTCACTAGAGGCTGCTGAAAAACAGCAAGACCCAGATACAAATATTTGTTTATATTAGAGCTGAACATAACTTGCACTTCACATTCACTTTGCATGGCACTATTTTACATGCATATTTTTCTATAGAAGTTGAAAAATTGCAGTGGGGATTGAGGGATACCTCCAAGGTAAGGAAACGTCACTGTTTGTATGGCTGCCTTTGTAAACATCTTTTTCTGTAGATATCTGCTGTACACGGATTTAGATATAGATACATTCATACATATAATTAGGGGTATAGACATTTAGTTAACTTGAAAGCTCCAAAGTGTCATCTGTCACATTTATAGTAGGAACTTTAACTGCCTTAAATACTTATTCTTTTCCAAAGTGACTTTTTCCTTTTCACTTTAAAAAAAAAAAAAAAAAAAAAAAAAAAGAAAGAAAGAAAAAAAAAAAGAAAATGTTCTTCATGGAACTATTGTATATGAAGCACTTATTAGCCGTAATTAAATGGACAATATGAATTTACTACGTCTTTAGGACTCTGGCTTGTTCTGGTTTAGAGCAAGATGATTAATGCAAATACATATTACTTGAGATAACCATTTAGCAGCTAATTTAGCCAAATTTATTACAGCAGTTAGAGGTTTTTCATTTTAGCAGACGGAGACAAGGACATGACAAAAGCAGGCGGTGAATGTGAAGGCACACTGCCCTCTAGTGCACAAAGCTTTGTGGGAATAGTGAGGAATGCAGGGAAGCCAGCAGCAACCGTGCCCAGATTTTGTGTAGTTTACGGGTTTTATAAAACCATGCTGCTCCCTTCCACTGAAAGATTTGCATTTCATTCCCTTCTCCTGACACTGAAGAATCAGATACAAAACAAATCCGTTTCTACTTGGCAATATTTTGGCTGAACTATTACTTTAAACATCTGTATTTTTAAGCCATCTTGCTGTGAGCATTTAATAGCACCGTTTCGCATTACTGATTGCTTTCACTTCTTTCTCTGTTTCCTAGCACATTTCAAACTTCGGAGAGATATGTCACTCTTTGGCTCTAACCAAGCCATTCTGTGCCTCCCTTAGGCCTCTTTCTCAGCCTGTTGGTGGATTTACTTTGCTCTGGTAGAAAGTAAATTCTCCAAAGACTTTTCCCCCACTGACCAGTGGAGATTTGGTTCATCTGAGAACTGTAAATTCTGTTTGACATGATCAAAGAAACAGATGTATAAGTTCAGTAGTTGATATCGCCTGCAATAAGGAGAAATGATCAAAGCAGCAGGGGTAGAGTATCTTCCCAAACCTTTCAAATATCCAGAATCTCAAAGAGGTCTACCTAGGAGCTATGAATAAATCACATATAAATTTGCCTCTTTTTTTCCTTTTCTTTTTTTACAGTTTGACATTGAGTGCATTGGAAATGTCCACACAGCAATAAGTATTCTGTGGACCATACAGATTTGTAGGGTTTTTTCACTTTTCTTCTTCCACTAGAGTTTCCAAAAGCAGAATAAAATTATACTTTAAAAACTTGTAAAACATGTAGCTAGTTATACTGAACTTCAGATCCTGTTTGTCATCTCACTGGTATTAAATCCAAAGAAAGCCATCTTCTGCTTACACTTGTGGCATGTTGTACAATGAAGATGATTTTACCACAATTCTAACATGTGCTGTATCTTGCTTCTGTTTTGTTTGTATTTTCCTGTCAGTGCTGAATAAGGGTCAATGTGTAACAAAGTATTACCGCTGGATGCAGAAGAACGGAGGGTATATCTGGATACAATCTAGTGCAACCATAGCTGTCAACGCCAAGAACGCAAGCGAGAAGAATATCATTTGGGTCAATTACCTCCTTAGGTAGGTCTTCCAGTCACTTCTCTTGCTTGAACTGCTGCCTCTGCTGCTTGTCTCTGTTGGTGAGAGGTCTAGAGAAAGTTAAGAAGAAGAACATTTCATACAGTCCACCTCAAAAGCCATGCCATTTTGTTACAGTTATTGAGGCATCTGTCATATCTCAGCACACGAGAATATTCTTGAATTGTTATGCCACCTTAGTCTTGAGATAAACCCTCCACCATTTTACTGCGTGCCCTGAAATCCACTCAACCTGAGCTCAAAGATAAAAATTATCCACACCAACTTTCAGTAGTTGTGTTATAAAATCTGGTGTGAATTGTTTGGCACTGTTTTATTTAGATATTAAAAATGCAGGGAAGCAAACTGCTGGTATGCCAAAAAGAAAGTTCTCTCTGAAAGGCATTTGCCAGTTCACTCTAGAGAGAGGAACTTTCTCAGGACAAAAAAGGCTCAAACTACTTTGTTGTTCCTATAAGCATCAGATAATAGTCACACTGAAAAATGCAAAATAGGATTTAAAAATAAAAGTATTATAAAGTACTATTTTTAGCTATTAGAACTATTTTAAACAGAAATAGTAGTGGTGGCTTGAATGAAAGGCTGTTCCCTGAGAAATTCTGTTTTACCAAAGTATTTTTAAAGGACTGGTTTCAGAGCTCAAGGGAAGACCAACAGTCACTGAGAGACAGTGAATTATAAACCTGACCTTTCTCATCTGAAAATGCCTTTCAATGCATTGTTTTGTGAAAATGTTCAGTAAGATTGGGAGATTTCCTGTTTCATTCCAGAGCAGAACAAACAAACAAATAAAATTTGAAACCTTGAGATTGTCATGAAATGCAATTGTCATTTTCTGGCCTGTTCTCCTTTTAAGTTGCTTGTCATGGTTTGTTACATTCCCTTTGATGCCATGAGAGTTCAAAGTGATGTCTAGGGGTTAGATTGTGACTTATTATGCCAAGTCCAGCAAGGCCTGAAGAGACTGTGCCTGCCTAAACTTGCATGCTGAAATGCTTTTGATTCCCCTTTTGGGGAAGAGAAGGAAGCAACCTCTGGCAGGAGAGCATTGAAAGGTACTGTGGGAAACCTTCCACAGCAGTGGAGTTTTCACTGGGACTTGCGTGTTTCTGGCCTGATATGATTGAGCACAGACTTTTCTGAATATAGCCTTATCCTGCTACTTTCTTGTCTCTTTTTTGCAAGTGTTAGGTAGAATGCAGCATTTCAGGGGGTCAGCTTAAGGCTGACAATTCTGAACTGGAAGTACAGCTTCACTGCCCCAGTCCTTAACAGGGCTTCAAAATGCCCTGAAATGTTCTCATATTTACCGCTCTAGCTGTAAAAGTGGTCCACAAGAATTATGAACAGCTGCCTCTGTCCCCCTTGCTGCTTTCCAGACAATAGGTGAACCTAGTCCAAAAACATCCCACAAAATAATTTTCTCTACAAACAGAATATACCTAACAAAAAAAAAAGAAAAGCAGTGTGGTCTTCTCCACGTCTCCTCCCAGAACCTGATTTTTCTGCTGTATTCCATTCAACAATCTGTTAGAGAAATATTAACATTTTCACTGAATTTGTATTTTTAAATTAGATTACTCCTTGAACTGGAATCCACAAAAGATCCAAATGTCCAAATAATATTTTAATAACAGATCAAGGCATAATTAGGTCTACCCTTTGCAGGAGTACCGGTCTGTATACATTTTCATGCATTAGAAAGTATGATTCAGCTGTCTGTAAAAGGATAGACTAATTATAGTGACAGGGAGGATTAATGCTGTTCTTGTTCTAGCAACCTGTTATTCACAGTGTGAAAGCCCTCAAACATCTTTTGCTTAGAGGGGGCAAATTTGGGGACTGCCCTGGGATGCAACAGAATAAAGTCACTTTGTCAGGACAAAGCCATAAAGATGATAATCGTAAGATGGCATCTCAATGTGAGCTTTGTGAACTCTGAGTTTTCACAGTACAATCTAAGAGGCTGAAGACGAGCACACTGTCATTGTGATAGTGTGTCGGGCACCCCCAGTGCTGCCTCATATTGTTCTATGCAGGACTGTGGATTTTCTGTTTTGCTAGACTTGAATTTGAACTGCATGGAAATGCTCACCTATCCAAAAATTATTAAAGACTTTGTTATTTTTAATATTCCTATGCCAGTTATGTTTAGCTATGTCTGTTCCTCAGCATTTGCATTGATTTAGGAAAGGAACACATTTTGAAAGGTACAAACCAAGCAAAAGCATGGTGTTGTACGGGTTTTCTTCCATTTCTGTGGCAGTGTAGCTTTTTTAGATTGCAGTCATGTTCATTGCTAACAAGTCACAGGTGAGCACCACATGAGCAGATGAAGATATGATTATAATGGGTGTGTTGACAGTTCTTTATCCCTAACATATGCATCTTAACATGCACATGTGCATCTGTCATATAGTTAGAGAGGTTGTTTTTGGTTTCTTGCTGATGTGGATGTATGTGTGCAGTGTTTAAAAAATATATAACCTATTTTAACTAAATTTTGGGCAGATTCTTTGGAGCAGCAGTCACTTCCTTTAGCCCTAGCTGAGCACCTTCTTAATAACTTTATGCATGGTATGCTTGATTAAAGTGTGGAAAACTGGGATGTTGAGAAAAACAGGTATTGAAAGGACTCTGGCAAGGTTGATAGAGAACATTTTTACAGAGGTAACTCTAATAGACACTGCCAGTGGGAGAGAAACAGATTGGAAAAGTTAAAACACCTTCTCTGTCCTCCCAGGCACACTAATGGGATCGAAATCGAGATATTTTGTTATTGGATGATTACACAGTGTAGCTTTACTGCTAGATATCACATAAGCCATGATGTCCCACTTCAGTAAGGATGCTTCGATAGCTCTAAAACTTCACTAGACTCAAACAAGGTGTACTACCTGATCAATGAAAGTATTCAACTGCAGTATTAAAATAAACCTTCACAAAATTCCTGCTGTGAAGCTCTGAGGAGTCAAAAATATGTCTTTCTGTGTTTGCTCTACTATTCTTCCTATTTATGTTCTTTGTTCCTGAACTTTGATATGAAAAGAGGAAAAAATCATGAAACTGCAAACTATCCAATTGTGTTTATATTTGCTGTATCCTCTTCAGTAACCCAGAGTACAAGGACACTCCAATGGATATTGCACAACTTCCTCATCTGCCAGAGAAAACCTCAGAATCCTCGGAGACCTCTGACTCTGAATCGGACTCAAAGGACAACTCAGGTAACGCACATGGTGTGCCTTTACACCCACAAGAGGTTCATATCATGACAGCTCCTTGGTCAGCTTTTCAGCTGCTTTCACTTCTCAAGTTTTTTTCCATTATAACAAATTTTAAAAATCATATTAAATTGAAAAACACTAGCAAAATATTTTAATGACAGCATTTCCATTTCCTCAGAATTTCTCTTCACTTTCTCCATGCATTCTTGCCTATATAGCACCAAACTAAATATTTGATTTCCCAGCAGTGCTTATGAACAGGTATTGTGCCTTGTGCAGAGGATTTGGGATTGCAACTGTTGGATAAAATTCTAGTTCTTCTCTTTCTAAAGTAAGCAGACATTCTGCATAGAAGTCTCTACTGTCAATCTTTATGACTTTTTCCTGTATAAATACATTCTTGAAGAGTCTCACTAGGGGGCAGTGAAGATTGAAAAATTTGAGAGTTTTCTTGGGTTAAAAGTTATATTTAATTAAAAGGTGTGGGTTCAAGAACTTGTTTCTAAGCTCTTTAAGTCTGGGACTTCAGCTGTTTTTTAAAAGCTGAGTGTACTTGTCAAGCTCTATGTGTAAATTAGTCCTACATCTGTGCAGATGGCCCAGTGCACAGATGGTTCACACATTCCCTGTTAGTTTTAATAGTGATTACCTAGGCACAGGTACAAATCATCTGGCCTTGATAGAAGTGTGCTTTCCTGTAGCCCGAGAAGTAAAGATGTTACTCAGTTGTCGTATGCAAGATAGATGGATGGATGGATGGATAGATAGATTAGATAGATAGATGGATAGATGGATGGATAGATGGATAGATGGATAGATGGATGGATAGATGGATGGATGGATGATATTTCTCTCATGTCTATGATAACGACCAAAAACATTTTGGAGAAAATGGATCACACTGATATAAAGCAAGAAAAAGCAAGATGATGATCAGGCCTTAATATTATATGATATGGTATCGCTGTTCTCTTTCATCTTTTGCTTTTATTTGTCCTCCCTTGACAGCTTGATTTGATGGTTTATGTCAATGTGCAGGCTTGCTGACCACTGTCATTGGGAATCTCTTCACCCATTCCCTGTGCTTCCTTTGTGCTGTCTTGTTCCTAAATAGCCAAATAACACATATGTGGACAACAGTTTGCGTTTCCCATATGCACTGAAAGTTTCTCCAGGTGAGAACATGAGAAATACATGTACATTCATGACTTCTAAAGCTGATGCAGAGCAAGACAGCATTCCAAAGGTGCACAGATATTGACATCTCAGAAGGAGATGTCTGTGAGTCTTGGAAAACAGAAGACTCAGGGGCTTGTTTATTACAAAGGAATTAAATAGAAATGCCAAAGGACCTGAAATTGGAACAGCATTTTGGATGAAACCAACAGATTCAGTTCAAGCTCTGACATAATCCCAGGCAAATATTGTGCAGCGTTAGACCACCTCACCCTAAGACCACTCTTCATCAGCTAGAAACCATGGCCTTAAAAGAAAGCATCTTCAAAAAGAAGGAAGAAAAAATTGGAGGAGAAATTCAGTCCTAGGTGGAACAAAAAGCTGGATGAGGCTTAGGGGTTTATGACTGCTACTTTGCTTCTATAGGTTTTATTTTTCAAAAGGAAGGGTCTCTCTGCTGCTGCTGACACAAGCAAAAGTCCCACTAAGTGACTTGTGAAGTGCAGTGTCCTGAATGCTCAGGCAGCTTTCCTGTCAAACCCACCTTCAGCACTTCTGGGAAATTGTTTGGTATTGACATGGCTCCAGAAGGAGCCAATATCTTTAGAAGCAAACTGGCCCTTCCCCTCTCCCCCTAAAACAAGTATATTGAAAAGGGTAGTACTTGGCTCTGATGAGTGAAAAACATCTTTTATTAGGCAACAAAAGATTTCTGGCTGGTCTGTAAAGGACAGGGTTTCCTGAAACCTTTTGTGACCCTGTCAAACATAGTGTGATAATGGAGCATATTCAGCCTCAAAGCTGCTTTGGCTCTCTGAGTCCAGTGGGCTAGAGTGTTTATCTCACCCATATTAGAATTATAATTAAATGAATTCAGGCAAGAAGAGTGACAGCTTTTCAGTGCTATAGCTGTGCTATTTTCAATGGTCCTTAGATGAATTGGATCACTCAAGAACTTAATTCATTGGCTGATTATTTTTTCTGTATTTTTTTATATTTGTTGTCCTTCAGGAGACTATGAGAAGACAGTCTAGCATCATAACAAAATTGTTTTAACGATAAACTGATTTATTCATTTATTTTAATTGGTTTATTCATTCATTCAGATTTCTACACATATGACTTGCTGCTCCTCTCACACAGGAGGAAATCAGCAGTAATTCCACTGCAGCCAGAGACTCTATGCCACTTCAAAAGTGGCAGTGGTCAGAGGGAAATGAGATGAGAGTACTAGAATCTTCATTAGTAAATAGTGCTATACCTGAACGCCTGCCCACTGTGAGAGAAGATGGATATGAAAGAACAATCACCAGAACATAACAGTGATAATGGGATTGTTCACTGAGTCCTCTTTGGATGGCACAGCTACAGTGCCGTTGTGCTCACAGTTGTCAACATGATTCTTGTCCAGTGAACAGATGAAAAGGCTCCCTCAGTCGAGGTGCAGCCATATAGCATAGGCTTCTAGTGCATTAACAGTCCTGAGTCAGAGGCATTCATGGTGAGCAAAACTCTCCCAACACAACACTGAAAAAAAAATGCAGCTCTACAGAAGAGAACGTCTTCTGCCAAAAAAGTTTAAAGCAAGTCCAACCTCATTGGTAGGTAGAAATCTGGACTTGGATTATAATACTATGTTCCTATTGCTAATGGTTTGTTTCACTTTCATTTTGCTCCAGAGGACAATGAGAACTCAAAGTCAGATGAGAAAGGAAACCAGTCAGAAAACAGTGAAGACCCCGAATCCGACAGGAAAAAGTCAGGAAATCAGTCAGATAATGAAATGAACTGTAATGATGATGGGAACAGCTCCAGCAACCAGGACAGCAGGGACAGTGATGACAGCTTTGAAAACTCAGACTTCGAGAATCAAAAGGCCCCTGAGGACAGTTTTGGCACTCTTGGCTCTATGCAGATCAAGGTGGAGCGCTATGTTGAGAGTGAGTCAGACTTGCGGTTGCAGAACTGTGAATCACTGACCTCCGACAGTGCCAAGGACTCAGACAGTGCAGGTGAAGTAAATGCCCAGTCTTCCAGCAAACATCAGAAGAGGAAGAAGAGGAGAAAAAAGCAAAAGGGAGGCAGCATGACCCGGAGAAGGCTGTCAAGCACTTCAAGTCCAAATGGACTTGACTCAGCTTTGGTGGACCAGCCCCAGCTGCTCTCGTCACCAAACAGTGCCTCAGTGCTCAAAATTAAAACAGAAATCTCAGAACCTATCAATTTTGATAATGATAGCAGTATTTGGAATTACCCACCCAACAGGGAAATCTCAAGGAATGAATCACCCTACAGTATGACCAAGCCCCCCAGTTCCGAGCACTTCCCTTCCCCCCAAGCCAGCAGTAGTTTACATGTCTCCATTCCAGACTCTGTTCTCACCCCACCGGGGACTGAAAATACTGCCAGCCGTAAAACTCAGTTCAGCACCTCATCCAACTCGGCCTTGGCTCCAGTGTCCTCTGACCCTTTGTCACCCCCACTTTCCGCATCTCCAAGGGACAAACATCCAGGAGGTCCCACAACTTCCAACTCTTTGTTGTACACTGGGGACCTGGAAGCCCTTCAGAGGTTACAAGCAGGCAATGTGGTGCTTCCTTTGGTTCACAGGGTAACGGGAACCCTTGCTGCGACCAGCACTGCTGCTCAGAGGGTCTACACCACTGGCACTATTCGGTATGCTCCAGCTGAAGTTACTTTAGCCATGCAGGGCAACCTCCTCCCCAACACCCATGCTGTTAACTTTGTTGATGTTAACAGCCCCAGCTTTGGGCTGGATCCTAAAACACCGATGGAAATGCTCTACCACCACGTTCACCGACTCAATATGTCGGGACCGTTTGGAAGTGCTGTGAGCGGGGCCAGTCTGACCCAAATGCCTGCAGGGAATGTGTTCACAACTGCCGAAGGACTTTTTTCCACTCTTCCATTTCCTGTGTACAGCAATGGCATTCACACTACACAGACTCTGGAACGGAAAGAGGATTGAAATATGACCACATACTGTGTTCAGTGTTATACTCTGAGGCATAGACTATGTTTTAATTTAGACCTTTAATTCTAGCACTTTGAATTTGAGCAGGTCAGCTTATTATCTCAATATGATGGGCCCCATTTCATTCCCTTTCTCTTTAACTTGACTTATTCTTTAATGTAAAGATATTTTTTTATTTTTGCCTTCAGAGAGTCGAAGTACCAGTTGCCTGCCATTTTGTCTTCTTCTAAGATGTGTGTTTTTTCCTTTGCATCTTTATTAAGATGCCTTTAATATGTGTATGCCTCTGCCATAGAATACTCAGTGTTGTGGTAAAGAGATTTTAAAGTGACAACCATTGGTTTTACTTCAAAATGATCTTGATATGATCAAGATTAAAAGAGACAAGCATAAACAATGTGCCCTGTTTGACTAAGTCAAATGAAAAGGGGGTTTTGTTCCTAATTCCTTTAAAATAGGGGATAGTATTTTAGAATTTTATGCAGAGTTTAATTCTCTTTTTATGGTTAAGATTTTCTTACTTGCACATAAAATAATTTGGGTTCTTAAAAAGTTAATTTCTGGCCTGTGACTAGAATGTTAAAAAGTTGGACTAAATGTTAATTACTGAAACTTTAACTTAATTTCTAAAACCATGGTGCTATCATTTATTAATCTGTAATGTCTTCATACAATATGCAGCTTGTGGGCTGGGTTTTTTGGAAAGAATGTGTTCCGTACTGGTTTATAGTGGGGTGCTGCAGTCTCCTTGGTTAGTTAAGACAAAAGCCCTCATTAACATTTGCTGCAGGACTTAAAATTTGTTACCTCCAAACTAACAAGCATAGCCTCACATCAAATTTAAATGGGTCAGGAAGCCTTTTTCAAAAAGTGCTTAAAAACAAAAAACTCAATTTAATTGACGGGAGGAGCAGTTTCTTAGGTGCATATTGTTTTGCTTTATTTTTTTCTCAGTGTAACTGAGGCTAATTTTACAACATCAAATAACACTTCAGAGTAAAAAGAAAAAAAAAACAGAAGAACTATTTAACATGTTTTATTTTGTTTTTCATTTAATATTATAGAGGGAAGGTTGTAAATTTCTTTTTGTTCTTTGATTTGGGTATTTTTTGTTGTTTTCTTTTTCCTTATTTCTAGTGTTGAAACCAATATGTTTTAAAACTAAAGGATGGGTTAATAAGCTTGAAATAGATAACTACAACTGAAAACTGCACATTAAGTAAAAGAAAAGAAATCTCCTATTTTGTCTTTGTTGCCAGAAATCACAGTGTAGTGTCAAACACTCCAAATGACTGTCAAATATAAATTCTTCTTCCACTCCATCTTTGGCAGCTGTTTGTTAAGGCATCTAATAACAGATGTGAGAACTGTAATGTGTACAATGTGTAAGTGTCCTTGGCTGTCAGTCCCATTGCAGTTTCAATGTGTGTTACTATATGCAGTATATACTAAGCTAATGTAGTTGTTTTGTCCTTTGTCTTCTCTGTGCTTTATCTCTAGTCCGGAGTGGTAAAGTCCCATTCCTGCAGTCCTAGTGAACCAGTGATTCTTGGGGGTTAGTGGTTTTTGTGTGGTGGCCTTCCTCTGTAATGTCACCTTATGCTGCTTCCACTGTCTGTATACCTTTTAATTTCTGCTGTTGCTTTGCTGTTGTGTATTCTCAAACCTCTCTCTCCCCCTTCCTTTCTCCCCTCCTCCTCCACATGTTTCCCCTCTTTCTCTCGATCTCTCGTTCTCTCTTCTTCACTCTCAGAGATAAAAGACTCTTAACTAGCTCAAGGTTAATGGAGCCATTTTTCCCACAGAGGAATTCTGGGTATGACTTACTCTTCCAGTGTACCCCACAATGCACTACAGAGTAATGCTCAGATATATTAAGCAAATTGACGCCATATAGCCTCAGTTGTTAACATTCCCAGAGTCCTTGTGCTCGAACTGTAAGCAGAGGGTGCATTTCTTTGGTTTTCTCCTAGGTAGGCTGGCAGAGCAATATGTAGAGCAATTACCAGTGAGATAGGAAATTCTTTCAAAGGTCAACTGGCATTGTTTAAAAAGGAAACTGAGCTTGGAATTGTCATATATATTCACTTATGTGTGCAATGCTAATGTATTAACTCAGCTGTCCTTCGAATTTTTGATCACTCACTGCGTTGAGTCAATTTCTGCGGTAGCTTTGAATTTGAGAAGTAGGTCCAAGACACAGAGGAGTGATAGCAAAAAAGGAATTGGACGCTAGAAATTTAATTAATGAGTTTTTAAAGGTTCCATAGGAAGGATTTAAGTAGGTCTGAAAAAGGTGAGAAAGCTGATTGGGAAATTCAAAGTTTAATATTGGAAGCTCTGCTCTAGCTATGGAACAATCAAAGGACTGCACCTATCAGCTACAAAGAACAGCTAGACAGCTGTTGTTGTTTTGGGTTTTTTTTATAAATGTTTCTGTGTTGTGTCAAAATGATTTCTGGTGATTTAAACTAACAGATAATCACAGCTGCTGTCTAAATCCATAGTGTTTAAAATTACAAAATGAAAAAAAAACTTCATTACCTGTGAAGACTGTGTCTGTGTTTTTAACTATTTCTTGTACAAATATATGAAATCTTTTATGAGGAGACTGGTGCCAAGTAGCTGAATAATGGGGAAAGGGATTCTGTTCGTATAAATCTTAGCAGTGTTACCAACTCTACAATATAAAAAAATTAAAATGTTAAAAAGTGACAGCTATGGTACATTTATTTTGTGTTAAGCTAACCGAATCTAACTTCTTGAGTGCCTGGCTTATTTGAAACATTTTTTTCATTGATCATTGATAATGCTGCAAATCAGAAATGTACATACTTCATTTACAACAGGGTTCTTTTTATACTTTTGTAGATTCTCATACATGTCATACATGGTTGTCTTTATGTAACTTAATTTTTTTTCATCCCGCAGGTGCCATTTTCATAATAAACTTCTCTTGGATTTGTTACTATCTGGCATCATTTCTTTTACATATAACCATCCTGACTAATGAATGCTGGTAGTATTTGTTTGAGCAGGTATTTTTTAATTGTTTTGTAAAAAAAAAAAAAAAAGAAAATAACTAAAATATAAGAAAAAAATAACCAAAATCAAAGAGGAAAAAGCAAGATTTTATTAACACTTGTGAAATGAAGAAAAGAAGCTGTCAAGATGTAGGTTAAGAATGCTAATCCAAATACTACAACAAACTTGCCACCATTCTAAATTTTCAGCTACCCCAACTCATTGTCATATTGAGCATTTTTATGCACATTATCAAAGCCGAATAATGGGCCTGCAACATTAACCACTATAGAAAGTGTGCATTTTTTTCTTGATTAATGCACACTGGAAGAGGTCAGCTTTTGTACATTAATCATTTAAAATGCACTTTATATTTTCATTTTTGTACTCTACAATGTTACAGTGAAACTCTTCAGTCACATTATATCCTACCTAGGCTGCTGATTCTTTTAAATGTGTATTTTCTTTCCCCAGAGTGGCGACCTGTAAGTTGTTGGTGTCATGCTGCTAGACATTCTGCCTTACCAGCTGAGGACAGAAACATTTGCCAGTGCAGAACTGAAAAGGCAAAAAGCCTTGGTCCCACAAATGAAAGGGGGAAAAAAAAGTCAAATACAGTTTTGAGTACACAGATATCCACACACAGTGGCTGGCCTTAAAAAGGGAGTAAGCTGCATAAATTCTGAAAAAAGGCCCAGGGCAAGTGGTTTTGGCCTTTGCAGAGAAAAGCAGGAGATGGCACCCCAGGTACCCATCACAGTGTGCCAACTCTGTGGCAGCTGCTGCATGTGCAGAGGAGGGGCTGGGGGTGGGACAGGAGGGGAGCAGAAGCCTTCTCACCCACCACAGTTCTTCATTGCCTTTCTTTACAGTGCCTGTGACAAATATTTCCAAATTCCATACTTTATTTTGTTATTGCTGAGTATGCAGTCTCTAAGAATGCAAATTTGGGGCATGTAAAATCAGGAGAGTGTTGCCTATAGCCAAAATCTCTAAGCCACTTTGAGTGCCTAATCTTGTATCTTCTGTATGTCCATTTAGAAATTAATACTGCTGGGCAAGTTCCTTCTGGGTCAGATTCTGTTTGCCTTATTAATGCTGAGTAAAAGTGTCTATTCACAGTTTACAGCACTGCTCTTTACAGTGAAAGATACAGTCAGCTGAAGTAAGAGCATGTGAACCTGGCTTGCTGGGCTGATTAAAAAAAAAAAATATGCACAGTTATAGCTCAGTGAGCCAGCCGAGTACCTTAATAGATTGAAGTCTGGCTCTTTGAGCTTCCAAGCAGTTCAGGATGCCCACTTCCCAGGCTCCAAGCACTGAGTTTGGTACAACTCCAAGTTGCAGGGGGTAGAAAGAAGCAGAGGTTAGCGGTGCTGCTTTCAGCTCTGCCTGCGTGTTCCAGTTGGCAATGCATCTTGTTTATGAGGTAGCTGAGGGTGCCAATGCCAACCGAGAGGAAAACAGAATTTAAATGCAGATTGAAAGAATGACCAGAATAAAGCTTAATGGAAGAATAACATGCCTGTTCCAAATAAGTGTTAAGCAGTATTAACCAAAGCAAATAATTCCAAGAAGGGGCTTGAGAGGGGCATTTCTGAGCCATTATAAGGGCTTTTATATCTCAACCGTACTGCCTACTCATGCATCAGAGCATGTTGATGGTCAAACTTAATAGACTTCTCTAAAATTTGCAGTTGAATGAGGAAGCTTCTGTATTAAAGAAAATTATGGAAAGGCCATTTCATGGGGGGGTTTTCATAGTGATCTTGTTGCACTCGTCTATCTCTGGGGAATGGATTTTTTTAATTATTATCTGCAGCAACTTTAATAAACAAAAGCAACTGCTTGAAAGGGTTGAGCCCTTTCAAAAGGGTTCTTTGGGGTTGGCCTAGCTGCTGCCTTTGCAATATTTGAGGAAAAACTCTTTGCCATGCAGGAAGTTGGGCAAACTTTCTCAAGTCATTTCATCAAAGAACATTTCCTAAAACAATTGATCTCAGTAACTGCCATCTCTAGAAAATTTTTTCCTGACCCACTTGTTTTGCAAGGTGATGTATGCAGGTATTTAAAAGCTACCTGAAGTGTTGCAAGAGGAAAAGGGCTCTTTTGAAGCCTCATGACTCTGAGAAGTTACAATGAAAGAAAAATATTTCAGGAGTACTTAAATAATCAGCTCTGACAGCTTGCACTGGTGCTCTTGCATGGTGGTCATGTCACCAGAGTAACTGTGATGCCCCTGACAGCACATTTATTGTTATGATTCTAGGAAATGCATTAGTTTAAATGTGTCAGTGCTCTCAGAGCTATTTGCATAGTATTTTCCCTTCTTACTGTTGTAATTTCTTTATTTTCATTTTAGGGCTGGGGGAGGAGGGTGGAAAAACTGGATATGCATTGTCAACTAATTTAATGAACTGTCATCTATCCAGTGAGTTTACTGAAGAGCCTACAGAAATGTTAACAAATGGGATGTCACCAGAGCCACAGATGCTCAGGTAAGATCAAACCCTTTATAAAACATGCACATGCATGCACACAGACATTCAGATCTGCTACCTCTGAAAGCCAGTTGGGCTTTCAGACTGGGCACGGTGGTACCTATGTATATATGCATAATAAAGGTCCTTTCTTCCTCTTTTACCTATTCTTTCATCTTTTCATAAGTGAGAATTGGAAGGTATTTTTATAAAACCTATCAAATCACATCCACATTTTTTCAGCAAATCATAGAATCATAGAGTGGTTTGGGTTGGAAGCAACCTTAAAGATCACCTAGTTCCAACCCCCTTGCCACCCACTAGATCAGATTGCTTAAGGCCCCATCCAACCTGGCCTTGAATACTTCAAGGGATGGGTTATCCACAACTTCTTTGAGCAACCTGTTCCAATGATTCACCACTCTCTGAGTAAAGAATTTCTTCCTAGCATCTAATCTAAACCTGCCCTCTTTCTGTTTAAAACCATTGTCCCTTGTCCTGTCACTATCTGTTTATATAAAAAGTCCCTCTTCCTCCTTTTTTATAAACCCCCTTATGGTACTAGAAGGCTGCTAGGAGGTCTCCCTGAAGTCTCCTCTTCTCCATGTTGAACAATCCCAACTCTCTCAGCCTGTCTCACTGTCAGAAAGGTGCTCCAGACTTCTGATCCTCTTCATGGCCCTAACAGGACCAAACAGCATCTTTTTGAAAGCAATAGGACTTGAGATAAGCCAAGGATGCAGAGTTCTTCTTTTAATTGACCTGAATCAGGGTAGGTGTTCTCCCCTACAGTTTTGTTCAGAATCCTAAAGTCAGCAAGAGAGAGTTGAAGAACAGCTTTTATTTCCATAATCACCATGAGGTGGGTCTTTCAGCAAAACAAAAACTCAGAGTAGTTCAGAATTATTTCATATAATGTATTTCACATTTCTAGAAGTTTTGTACTCTGGAAGTAATTAAGAGAGCTTAGTGACGTAGGTCTGAAGCCAAGCAAATGAAGTCAATAGCTGTGAGTTTGATTACATTTGTAGGAAGTCATAAGTTTTTTCCCAGCTTGTAGGAGCTGTGTAGACTAAACGCAATGTGGAAAATAAGGGATCTTTTAGTAGACACCAACAGTACAACGCATACAGACTTAATGCTTGGGCAAAAAGATCATCAGGACCCAATAAAGGCTTATGAGAATTCAGTGGGAGAGGGTTTGCATGCTTTGTGGACAGGAGACTGTATTGCCCAGTACTTTGTCTCAAATTACCTTTTACTGACTCTAGAGATGTGGAAATACTGAGGTTACCTTTCCCCTTACAAGTTTTCCTGAGAAGGACCCCTTTGTCTTGTTTGTAATAAAAGGGAACATAATATTTTCTGGCAAAAGGAAAGGAATCAGGTTTTCCTCTTGCTTTAAAAGCATTCACAGATTTATAGCGGAAATGACAGGAACAGGATGTATTAACCATATGACCCTAGCAGAATGAGTCTACACTCTTGATTGATTTAAAAGTTTATCTCTGTCCTTTGAACAGCCACAAAGGGTCAAGTCTTGGTCTTGCTCAAATCAGTGAGAGCTTGACTAATGACTTTAATGGCTTCAAGACCAAAGTTTTGAGCCAATACTCATAATCAAATAACAAAGCACAGCCTATAGCATGAACCATAGACCAATGAGTCAGGCTAATTGTTACACTGCATCATTTCCTTTCTAATCCTGTACCACACCAGTCACACACTAAGAGAGCAGCTCTTTTTTGTTTAATTAAAAAGTCTTCTCCAGTTTTCCCAAGCTGCATGTTCTGATCCCTCCAGAGATTCCTACCTTTGAAACAGGTGGGGAGTGAGGCAAAGGCATAGGTAGGACTGCAAAGACTGCCTTCTCACCTACGGTCTGTGGGAGAGGGCCTGGGTCTTTAATATGGAAGCAATTGTGGAAACTCTGCTGGACACCAAAACTTGTATTTTCTTGAACTGACAGCAGTACTAAGTGATGGCAGCACCAGTATCACAAGTACAGCTTTCCCAGACCCTCTTTCAATATCATCCAAGAGATGGGAAAGATTACACTGTAAGGAGGTGAGTATTCACTGAAACCAGTTTCCAGTTTCTGTTCCGTGCTGTGAATTTCTGAGGTCTCTTAGCATCCTCTGTTGTCTCTCCTGTACTTCATTTCTTTCTTCTATCCAGTTGTCTGCTTTATTACAGCATGTAAAATAGCATCTTGCAGAGTAGTGACAAAAAATTATTTTATCTTGGGAAGTCCAGTCTCCTTAGATCACAGTAAATGGAAAGAACTAGGATTCTCCAAAGATTTCTTTGACCTCAAAACACAATCTAAATGCTATGATTCATCCTCATAGCAAGGACCAAGGGATCTTGGACTTTTCAGGACAAAAACTGTTTCTGAGAATATGCCTCCCATTTTTTGTTCATTGGCACTTTGAAAAAGCTCTAATTTTTGCCTTCGTTCCTATTTAAAAGGAAGGTCCTTGCTGCTCTGTATACTTTTGCCTTGCTATGAGACCTGCAGCTTATGTGCCTGACTTGGGCCCCTTCAGTTCTTAGACAATTCTCTTCACTGAATATTACCTGAAATTTCGGATTGCATGTTGACATGATCACTTGCTTCTCACGGGGCTGTAACCTTTATGTGTTCTTTTTGGCAGCATTTTTCTTCTTTTTTTCGACCACCTTTGGTTTTGGCTTTGCCCATCCTTATTATCTTTAGAATGTCTTCAAACACACACCCCAGGGTGCATAGCACTTCCCCAGCATGATCTATAGCCATTACCGCCATTCCATGGGCCTTGTTACTAAGGCAATTTTATATCCAATTGAGTATTTCACTATCAGTCCCATACTTGCTAACCTTATAAATTAATCTGTTACATGGCACTGTACCGAGCGCCTTTTCAAGTCCAAGTAAATTATGTCTCCTTCTTCATTGCTGTCCACTTTCATTGTCATTTCCTCAGAGAAATGAATCAAGATGGTTAAGCATGACCTCCTTTTTGTAAATCCATGCTGACTACCTCTAACCAATCTATATTAGATTGATATTAAATCAGGACACAGACTCAAAGGGGGCCTGCTATATAAATGCAACCTAAGGTTGCTTCATGTGGAGATGAGAGATGGGAATCGCTGATACACTGAAGTTAGCAGTACCAGGTCTGATGGTTTGCCAATAACTTATTAGTGGCCAGATCCCTCCCCAGGGTCTCAACCAGAACTCCCCTGGGGAGAACAAAAGCTTTTATCTGTATTTGCTTAGCATGTTTTTATTGCAGAAGTGAATGTGATCTCCAAGGATGAGAACTGGTTCTGCTTTTATTCATCTATGATTAAGTCAGAATCAGAAAGACATTGCAAAATCCTCATTTTCAACAGAATGTTGTCCCACAGCTTCTGAGAGAGCTGTATCTGCATTGCCTAAGATGTATGTCAAAAGGCAGCATGGGTATTTGCTTTCTGTACAAATGCAGCCAAAGGACGCCAAGAGAATCTCCCACCTTGGCTAGGGTGCTGCAGAGCATGGGTGCTATGTCAACTGCAACAATAGTCACAATATCCCATTGAGAAGTGGGATCTTGCTTCCCATGAAACGTGTCTACTCTGAGTACACATCACTACTGACTAATGCCAGAAAAGCAACTTTTTCCTCAGCAAGAGGTGGGATCAGGGACTACAAGGTGCAGCTTCATGAACTGCACCATGCCCCTTGCTTGCTTGCTCGGGTATGAAGCTGGCAGCCCGCACAAGCTGGATGAGGAAAGAGGCTCTCAGCAGTGAATCCTGCCAGCAGTTTAGGTATAAATTAAGTATGTTTTGCCAGCTTTTCTACCTCAGTGGCTGGAAATACCTCCCTCAATGCTGTAAGCATAGTAGTGGTCTCTTTAGTTTGGGAGGAGAAGGCAAATCGATCCCAACAGTCTGTCTTGAGCTTGTTTGACAATATATGCATCAAGCACACTGAGATCCAGAAGAAGTCAAACACATCCCTCAGGAAACTAACCTTTGGCCTTCTGCCTCATAGGACACCCAAGGTGCACAAAGTGAACTTTCTAATCTACACCCTGTGGAGGCTTATTGCGTATATCCTATATATACACATACAGTTCCCCTGTGTCTTCAAATCAGAAATGTGGTAGTCCATGTATGGTGGGAGAGATGTTTCTTTGGGAGAGTTCAGTACAGTCAGTGCTGCTGCAGGACTTAGATTTTCTGACAAACATCCACTGAAACAAAGGAAAGAGCCCCCCCCCAAACAGTTTGGCTTGTGTTCAAGGCCTTGACCCTGTAACAGCCAGTACAGACATGCTCAGAAAAATAACTTGCAGACACAGTAGGTCAATACAGAGAGGCATAACTTGAAGATAAGGGTTATAAGGGTATAAAGAAATAGTTGGAGCATGTCCTCCCTGTTTGGAAGAGACAATTGCTCATGTGCTTTATGATGAAAGAGTTCTGAAGAGAAAGTAAGACTATCGTATTTCTTACACAAATATTAAAGCAGAAAGACAAAAAAAAAAGCTATTTGCTAGAGTTGTCATGTTGCTTGAGTTCTCACATGCCTAGTATCTGCAGGTAAAACATGTAGTCTTGTCATTGGCATAAGATACATCACAGCTGCATGGAGTCCCACAGCCAAAGAAACATGGTTTAATATCAAGTGCCTCATGTAAAGTTATACATACAATTCAAATTATCTAATATCTTTAAAGAATCAGCTATTGAATAAGGATACACCTTAGAAAATATGTCAGATATCTGATAGCAAGTTATATAACACACCCTTCAAGCAGAAATTGTAACAATGCCTTTCTAAACAAATCTGGTTATGGGTAAGAGGTCAGATGATGGTAAATCTCCCTTCTGATCCTAAAACCCCATTGAAACAGTGACCTTGCTGACACTAGTGAGAAGTCTGCTCTATATTTGCACAATTTGTAGAGCTAAATCTTAGACAAATTAGGAAAAATAAAAAGTGAACCAAAAATGTAAACAAAAACAGCAGTAAAATAGTTTGTCATGACTGTAGGGCTCTGCATATGATTTCTGGCATATTTTTGTGAGCAAATAGTGAAGTTTTGTGAAGGATCAAAAGCATCTTTCCATTACTACGTTTTCTCCATGTTACCCTGCAGCAGATGAGTTGTACCTACAGGAATCAGCACTGCACTTCAGAGAAATCATCCATGAGAGCAGAGGGTGGGAACTGGCATTTGAGATAGGAGATATCCTTTAACTTCATCATTAAGTGTCTGCAGGACATTTGCCTTCTCTGCTTCTCTGCTGTATCACAACTCAAACATCCCCATACACCAAAAGTGATAAGCAGGGACTCACACCAGCCAGACAGCTTAAGCACTGAGTGGCAGAGTCACGGCAGGGCAACACAGGACATGAATTTCCACCACAGTCCTGCCTTGCATACATCATTACTGGCTGGCAGCGTCAGGGATACACTGACTTCAGTGGGTGTGAGCACTGCACAAAATTTCTATGTACACTTAGGGCCATTAAAGTTAAAATCAAGTTGCTTAGAATATGAAAATTTATATGACCAGAAATCATACCCTGAAAGCAATTTTCCCAAACTTCATAAATATTAACTTCAACATTGGCTTAGTACCAAGTTTAAAAAATAAGAATACCAAGCTCAAAAGCTCTTCCATTGCTTTAAAGGCATGGTGCTGAAGTGTGGATTACCTCAAACATGCACCACTTCAGCTACAACAATGCTGCAACAGGACACAGGTTTTGTCATCTAGTCATGTACTTATTACCATTACTTAAATTCATGTTCCAATGCAGACAAGAGGAGGTTTTTTGAAACTGAATTAAACCTCTACAGTATTCTAGACCTTTGCTTTCACCATGAACACAAACCTTTCTTACAGAGACTGCCTACAACTGAGCCATTCCTGCAGATGGAAAGATATCTCCTTGTAGTCAACACATACTCCTAAAAAGTAGAAAATCCAAAGTGCCTCCTTTGAGAGATTCTTGTGTAGGCTTAAAATATCTTCTCCCCATCTACTTTGGCCAGGTCCAGAAGAAGATAAAACATTTGAGAGAGTGATAAATAAATGAATCTAACAAAACTATTACTTCTAATTCCCTAAAATTGTGTTGTGATACTACTTAGTAGCGCTTCTGAGTAACGATGCTGCTGCTGTTCGCAGTCTTATTAGCATCAGTAGTAATGTGGTGTACTGTAGAGTGATGGTAGTGTTACAAGGATAAGTTCAAAGTACTGCTGGATTTTCCTGTGCTTATCAAAGTGCACTTAGCTGGGAATGTTTGCTTCCAACTTCCTTGACCCTCTCTGCTTGCATCTACCCATTTTGGTCACTGATAGACTCATTTTTTCATTTGTGTACAAGATTCCACACTGTCAGAGGTTAGCAAAGTAGGTAATTTGGAGTCTTTATGTTAGAATATTATTTGTCACTTGACCCTGCAATACTATCATTTGATAACTGTATATGACACCAGCATTTAATACTCTGTCTGGCTGACAGATAAAATTCAAGGCACAAGTCAGTAACGGTCCAAGGGCCTGATCACCACAAAGATGACTTGCCTTTTCATGCCATGCCCAAACTAATGCTGCCCAAAGAAATCTGCATAATCTATCAGGAGGGGGTCATCATGGTGGGTCACTAGTTCTTAAAATTAGTTACTTTATAATTTGCCACAGTGGGAACTTGACAGCCTTGTAAGGGGCATGCAAGAAGCTTTTCTTTAGTTGTCTCCAACAGCTGATAAATGCTGTGATGTTATATGTCAAAAATAATATTTTCTTTGATTATCTGGGTGGGTCTGGGAACCTCTGCTGCATACTGTAAGAATATGTCCCAGACCAGGGCTCAGAGTACCTAAATGCTGATCACTAACTCAAAACAGTACGATAACATTAAAAATAAGGATAATAATGATGAATTGTTGCACAGTCTTATTCATAACTGTTCATTACGACTGAAATCTGTTTAGATCTTCAAACACATCCCATCCATATACCAGACAGCCCTCTGCTGAGCTATAAAGGTGAGTGGCACGTGCTCAGTGAAGCTGACCCATACAGTGAAATGGTTTATGAGAAATGACGATATATGATGAGAATACAAAACTTGATAATGGGTTTATTTATTGATTGCAAATAAAATTCATGAACTGTGAAGCTGGAAACTGCACCAGAGGGAATTGGTCCAAGAGGACATTAGGGAGGGAGGGGGAGAGGGAGAAAGAGAGAGAGAATGTATTACATGTAAACTAAGTTAAAGGTTGCCTAAAGGCTTCTGATTCCACAAGCAGAGCCTCTGAGGATAGGATTTGAAAGCCTTTAATGCTACTCTAAGGCTTTGACAGTAAGACATTTGCATATTTTGCCTACAAACCCAAAATGCTGTATTAATTCATTTTTATTTACCTTTCTGCCACTTCTAAAAGAAACCTTGCAGGAAGCTATTAATGACACCGCTTCATAAGAGATAATTTTCAGAAAGGCTTTGCAGGTAGTGACTGAAGGGGGGAAAAATGCGTGTCAAATTTAGGTTATTAACAATATAATCCTTAAACAGACAGTATCTCAAAGACTAATTCATCCTCAAATTTGTCTGTAAAAACTGCATGCTCCTTCGCTCTGTGTGCATGCAAATTTATATTGCATGTCCTTTTTTCTTCATGTTTACTAGAAAGGGAAGCAGGAGAGTTTTGCAGTGCTGGGCTGGAGGCTGGAAAACACAATTTTGCTATGGCACCTTCCATTCAAATTCAGGTCCCTTTCTCCACACAGTCCACCAGCAAAACCAACAGGCAAGCAGCTTTCTCTCACAGACCATGTGCAAAGCAACAGGGTAGCAACAGGGATGAGATTAATGTATTTTGTTGTAAGTTACATAATATTTTTTGCTTAGTGCAATGCCAGGTTCTTGCTGGACAAAGCTTTGGACAAACTAAATGAAAAGAAATTGCTCTTAAATCTGTGGCTGCAAAAAATCAGGAGTCCCATTTAATACAATTTTCACAGCATGAATTTTTAATCACGGTATGGCAAAAGGAGTCTTGACCTTTTCCCTACTTAAGCACAAAGTACTGAAACCTTTGTGTCTTCCCACACTGAGAGAAATAAAGACCTTTTTCTCATGTGAATTTATAATATTCGGTACAAGCTTCTTTTAAACTTTCCTGTTGTTGGAGGTACATTTTTTCTCCCTCTACTCAGACCCTTTTAAGATATAATTTATTAGAGGTTTACTCTTCCTTCCTGTACTTTTCTGCTCTGGGTGTTCTATTTATAGTCTTTGTAATGTCAAAATTATCTCTGAGGAAAAACACAGAGTCATAGATGTAGGCAACATGAATGGCCCCCATTCCACTGCTCAGTCCACCGCCTTTGCACCCCATTTGTCCTTTAAACAGAGGAAAGTTTTTTCCTGATTTATTTACATACTAAGTTGTCTGCATTTAATCACTTTATCTGCATCTAATTTATGTCTATACAGTAGCTGCTGTCTCCCCACATGCTGCATAGACCCTGTCTCCCACTGCATACCTTGCTAGGCTGGCACATATGTCACGTCCCTCTGTGCAGGCAAGTGCCATGTCCTGGTTACAACCCATGGCTCCCAGAGACGAAATAAAAGGTTATATACACGAACCATGCAAGGTGCCAGGGGACTGGGCCCCACTGCCCTGAAGGGTGGGCAGAGAATGCGGAGAAACAACATCTTCATTACACGACCACTGTCCTTTCACCACCTCCTTGGCCACAGCGCCTGGTTGAAGCCACTGAGATTCTGTGCAATTGAGAGGTTTTGAGATGCCTGGGGATATGGCAAGGAGGAAGAAGTGCCACCTGGTCATGCCCTGGCAAAATCATCTCCTGCTCTCCAGTCGCACCTAAGTAGGTCTGCACCCAGACACTCCTTTTTGTTCAGGACAAAACTTATCCCAAATTGTTCTGGAGGAAGGCAAAATGCCTCTATTCCTTACAGAGCAATTATTCCCGGGCACAAGCCCACTGAAATCAACAGCACTTCTTCAGCTCAAGTGTTTCAAAGCCTAACCCCACTGCGGTGGGTACACCTGCAGTCCATTACAAGGCCCCTTCTTTCTCCAATGGATGAGCAGCTGAAAATGCTTAAACCAGAGCCACAGCCTTTCTGGGTGCCTAACAGTCCTACACCACATGGACACTCCTCTGCTAGCAGGGAGGCAGACAGGGAGGGCAAAAGACAGCTGTGGCAGCAATGACAAATTCAGTTTCCAGTAGAGCCTTACATGGGATCTAGGAAGGTTTTTGTGACTCTGTACTGAAAGGCTAAAGTGAACTGCAGTTACATTTGTTCTTTGCAGGTGCTGTTTTGTTTTCCTGGGGTTTTTCCACACAAAGTGAGGAAACATTGCATCTGGAAAATTACAAGTTCTGCTCATGCCAGTAGCTATTTCTGGAGAAGCAGCCCTGTCACACCATTAACACAGTTAATTAGTGGCAAACTCCAAAGATGTTTCTTAGATCACAGCACAGAGAGATAGTACAGAAAATAAGAAAAAGAAAACTCTGGGTAGGGGTCTTCAAAATGGGATATTTCCTATTTCCTAAAGAAATTAATACGAGGTAATTAAAAAAAAAAAAGAAAGCTCAGGAATGTAAGGATGTCACAGAAGCACAGAATATGCTGAGTTGGAATGGACCCACAAGGATCATTGAGTTCAAATCCTGGCCCTGCACAGGACCATCACCAAGAGTCACACCATGTGCCTGAGAGCATTGTCCAAATGTTTCTCAAGCTCTGTCAGGCTTGGTGCTCCGACCACTTCCCTGGGGAGCCTGTTCCAGCACCCAACAACCCTCTGGGTGAAGAACCTTTTCCTGCTATCCAACCTAACCCTCCCCTGAGACAGCTTCAGGCCATTCCCTTGGTTCCTGTCACTGGTCACCAGAGAGAAGAGATCAGTGCCTGCCCCTCCTCTTTGCCTCACAAAGAAGCTGTAACTGCAATGAGGCCTCCCCTCAGTCTCCTCTTCTCCACACTCATACGGTTTCCCCACAAGGCCCTTCACCATCTTTGTTGCTTCCCCTAAGTACAAGTGCTTGAGATATCTCTGAAAACTTGCGGCTGCTCTGTGTGACAGCATCCTTTCCTGCTGTGTGTTACCCTGGGGACATGGCAGAAGAAGATGCCACAGTGTGGAATCACATGTGTGGAAACAGGCCTCTCCAATGTACATGTTCACTGAGTGTGCAGGAGTAGTGTCTGGAAAGGTCTTTTGTGTTGACGCTCACGCCCTGTAGTTCTAATACGACAATTATTTTGTAATCCTTCAATATATTTTTACCTAATTTAAAGTTCAGGGCTGAAAGAAGATTAGCCATGTAGCTCAATCACTTAAATGCTTAAGACTCTTCTTACACACCAAAAGGAAGGAAAGTTTAGGTATTTCAGCTTTAATGTGCCATGATAATTTTTCCCCTTCCTTCAAAAACAGCTGCAAAACAAACAAATTAAGTGAAACACTCAGGGCCAGAAACTCTTTCTCTTTGCTGCTCTTCAGAGATTATTATCAAGGTTTAATCCTCATTTGCAGTCCTGTAAGACAAGCAAACCACAGGCATTGTTTAGCGGCAAACACAGTGGTGCTGGTTGAACTCAGTGACCCTACAGGTCTTTTCCAACTTAAATGACTCTGATTCTTTGACCTCCAGACACCTGGAAAGGTTAGTCTGGAAGACCATGTACCTAATTCAGTTGCCATGCAAGTCAGTAGTGGCAAACCCAATCATTCACCCCCTTGTCCCTGATGGATTGAGTGCATCTGCTTCCAGATGCACACAGGATCAGAAGGACTGGGATGGGTCCAAAGATGATGATCCTGGCTCCTGGCATGCTGCATGCCACATCTGTCACCTACTGCCTTGAAAAAAAGCAGGACATGTCTTTGCTGCTAGTGCGCTGCCTACTGTTCATGGGCATTTTAGTTTGGGAAAATTGCCACCAAATTTGTTCTCACCCCACTATAGCTCTACAATTTTTGGCCTACCATTTTTATCACCAAAATATACACACACTGCTCAACCAAATATACTTGAGCTTTTTGGTTTTCCTTTATAGTGTTTTGTTTCTATTTTTTTCAACAAGATACAAAGATTCACTAGAGATTTTAAAACTGCACTGTATTTATACCATGAGCAAAAATAGAAACAACTAGAAAGCTTCCTGGACCTTGTAAAATGTCAATAAAAATAATATGGTTCTAAACAGTTGTCTAGTTGTCAAATACCTTGCTTAAAACTACTCTTTGTCGATGAACAGAATTATAGTTGAAGACATAGTTGTCTAGTGACTCCTTCGTGTTTCATTTTTAGATGGTTTTATGACAGTTTCTATTTATGTTTCTCTCTTCAGTAAGAGAAGGATTTCAACAGAGGGGAAAAAAGTATATATTTTGTTTACAAATATAGGTGTGACAGATATAGCCATGTACAAACTCTGTCTTAAGATTCGGCCTCTTCCATCTGCAAAACCTCAAAGGAAAAGAAAGAAAACCTGATTTTGCTATAATATTTTCCAAAATAATTACTTCATCTGCTAGTGAATTCATTATATTAAATTGTCTGCTTATTTATTTATATTAACTGTTTATTAAAGGAGCAGTAGTAAAAATAAGAAGTGGAAGAACTATAGGCAATTGTGATGTCTAAAGAGGAGACATCATATTGAAAAATAATTAGCTATTAAAAATTTATCATGTTAAACGTACTCTGTATAACTGACTAAAATAGAAGCCATTTTAGGCAAATCTCCCTGCTCCTGTTAAGATATATTTTATATAGATATGATCCTAATTTTAATCCTTTCCCTCTGGGTAACAATGCTAGGTGTTATTCAGGTTAATATCACCCTTTGCATTTATTTTAATTCTCTTTATAATGTCAAAAAATAATTTGAAATGTACTCACACTTGTAAGAGCTTTGGAAATCATGCAGCAAGATTTTTAGAGACCTTTTCTCCTGTTAAGTTTCAACAACAGACACTTACCAATTCCCTTCTAGTGGTTCCTTTCCGGAAATCAGCTGCATTAATTTAACTCCTCTACTGTGATTTGTAGTTAATGAAGACTACACCTGGGATAAAAGGAGCTTGGTGACTGATTCTGCCTTTTGCTATCATTTGCTTGGTCTGAAGATAATGGTGGCAACATTGACAATGTTTAAAAAAAAAAAAGAGGAGTACTTCAGGTTTGCACTCTAAGAAACACAAGACAGAAAGAAAGGGAGAGGTTGTTGAGAAAAAAGCTGAGAAAAGATGTCAGCTTTGAAAAAGCATCTTTTTTACCTATTTTTTTCCTGTTGGGCTCCTACTCCAGATGTTTGACTTATCCAAGCAGCCAGTCCAGCACTGCATTACCACCACAACTTTCAGTTCTCCACACTCCTGCACCACCCTCATCTTCCCACCCACCATTCAGCAGAAAGGACCATTCAGCTGGTCAGTTTGCTGGTGCCAGAGGCCACACTGTATGGGAAGCAGAAGGGTGTGACACCTGCAGACCCTCTGCACCCCTGGCACGTGCTGGGATTGAAATATGCCTGTCCAGAGATGGGATCTGTGTGTGCATGTGCACAAATCTCTACATCCCTCCCTCTACCGCCTTTTGCTGCCTTGTGCCCCAAGTGGCTCTGGGGAGCCCTGTTCCCATGGGAGAGACATCTCTAAAGAATAATGTGTGCCTCACAACATAAATAGCAAAGAAGCACCTCAAACTTGTTTCCGCAATAAATATCTTTCCTTTTTTTTTTTTTAATAATCTAGGCTTTTTAAAAACAGGGAAGCAAAGGGCATTATTCAGCTCCTGCACAGTAACAAAAAAATATGTGGCCAAAGCACAATGAACTTAATACTTTAGCTGAAAAACAAAACACCTCAGCACACATATAAGCATCATTAAGAAATCATATAAATTTGCAGATGATTTTAAAAGTGCCCAAGTTCCTCAGGATGGGTTGTACTAGAAATGTCAGGGGAGGGCTGGGACATTCCTCAGCCAGTCTTCAAGGCCTGGGGGACACATCCCAACAAGACAGGGGGCTGCATCGAGGAGTGCCTAACAGTCCCATACATCCTGACAGCCCTTCGTATCTGCCTCTCCACTGCCTGCAGCTCCAGAAGAAGCTGAAAGAGGCAAGTCATACACTCTGTGACTTTATGGAGATGGGCACAAACATCACCATTTAACATAATGGGAAGTAAAATAAATCACAAAAAAAAGAAAAAGATAGCTAAACAAAGCAAAAAGGAATCTTTTTATAAAACATCAGGGTATCTCAGATACATCACTGTGATCTAGAAGTTATGAGCCATTGCCTAATACAGGTTGTACCACTTGGTGGCAACACTTCCATGTTTGATTTATTGAACTTTTCTCATAATCTTTCTTCTGATATTTAAAAGGACAAGTGTAGGCTCTGGTATGTGCAATTAATTACTGCAAAGAATAAAAATAAAAGGTTTGAATGGCTTTGGTACTGCCTTCTGTCCAGGACTCATACTAAATTCTTTCAAGATAATGTTGTTTTATGTCCTGAGACATTTCTAATAGAAAAATTTCACATTCTTCAGACATCAGTGAGAAGCCTTGTACAGCAACTTCATCTTAAATACTGGCAGAAGATAATTTCTTTCAATGTGCAATCAGAACCATGACAGAAAGTGTTGACCAGCTGCTTGCAGAGCATCAGCTGCTCAGGAAAGACAAGTTAGATGGTGCAGGTTTCCCCCTTGCAAGTGTGTTTTAAGACTGCAGGTGAACAACTGAAGGGCATTCAAGGTGCAGTCTTGCATGGTGCACAAGCAACAACCATGCCATGGCTCACACTTGCAGTTTAAGTTTGATCTGCAAGACTCATTCTTCCAGCAAAGGCTGCTCAGTGTCCCCACCTGCTCAACTCTGGGGACCCCACTAAACCTGACAAGCAATGTCATTAATGTCAATAATTTCTAAATTAAAGGATGTGCAAACTCACTGGCATTGGGTCCAAATGGCAGTTCGTGGTGTCCTGTTCTGCCACCTGTCTCTATGCAAACATGTTATCCTAAGGCTATCCAGGGCCAGGGAGGACAGCTTTGGGAAAAGCAGCCCAAAGCCACTCAGTGGCCCAGGGGTGGTACTGAAAATGGGGATGCTCCTGGGTCTCTGTTCACAGCTACAGGCAGATTCTGGGTAGCAAAGCAGTCCACAGACAGCTGTAGGTGAGGCTCATGTGCTGCAATAGGCTGCAGGAGTGCTCACCAGCCCAGACTATGGCAGCCTCAGCAAGAACAGGAGCAATGCACAAGGCTCTGTAATGAGCAGGTGACTGGTCAGGATTTGGGAATGCTGAATGTCTGCAATCATTACCTAACCAGTAGGCAGCAGCCAAGTGAATAGAGCACCCAGGCTACTGCTGGCCTCCCTGGATCCTCTGCTGCATTACAGCTTCCCTCCATGAGACTCATAACTACGAGCCCCTCACAAGATTTAGGATTTTAAAAGGGTTTTTAAAAGAACAGGTTTTTCCACCCACATTGAGCCTGTAGCCCGGGTTGCACTTGCAGTAGAAGGAGCAGGGGGTGCTGATGCAGCTGTGCTGGCAGTCGTGCTCCTGCTCCACATACAGGCCCACCCCAGCAAGACAGAGCAGGCATTAGATCAGTCGGACACATGGGGACCCTGGCTCTGGCACATGTCCAGTCACAGCCACCAGGACAACCCACACAGCCCCAGCCCTTCCAGCCCCAACACTCACCTGCTGATTTCGAGTGCAGACATGGCCACTGTCTACTGGACCAGCTTTCTAATTTACCCAAGTGCAAAATCAATGCTGGGTGTAAATTGATATTGCTGATAGCTTGAGCTGAGTAAGCATAAGCTTGAGCTCAGCTGGAATGTGTTGCAGGAGCCAGGTCTGAGTGTCTGTGCAGCCAGGAGCCGGTAGAGCCAATGGGAACTGGGCAGCAGGGCAGGCAGGAAATGGGCAGAGCATTGGAGGCAAAGGCATCAGGTGCAGGAACATGTCAGGGCCCTGGGAAGCAATCTCTTGTCAGCCCAGACACCCCGACCCAGCAAGCTGAGACTCACCATGTGTGGTCCCTGGCAAGGAACCACTGCCTGGAAGAGGCTGGCAGCTGCCTTCTGCCCTTCAACAGATGCTGAAACAGGTAAGGTCTCACCAGACTGCTGCAATGCCAGGTCTCCAGCAAAGCCTGCCAGCACAGTGAGGGACAGACAGGTCCCAACCTGTGCCAGCTCCATCATGGCACAAAACAGCCTCCAGGCTCACAGCCAGACACTCCTGAGCAGCACCAAGTGGCCAGGGATCTATCAAACACAGACATGCCATGCACGTGTCTGTGTAGGAGGTGACCCTGCTTGAGCCACATTAAAATATATATATGGATCTGTGAAATATATATACAGCTCTGGGATGTGTCACCCAGCCCTATCACACACAGGGAAACCAGCTCCACATTTCCTGGTCTTTAACATTCCCATCACTGCTACCACAACATCCTGGCTCAGGCCAGAGCTACGGGTGAAGAAAAACACATGCTTACAATGCCTGCAAAACTTTTCTATCTCACATCAGGAAAGGTGAGCAAGTGGAAGGGCCACCCATCCCAACACCTCCCCACTGGAGAGGTTGCTTCCCTGTCTGTGCTACTCCTAGCAAGGGCAGCCACCCCAAACACCCCTCTGAAGGTCATCTTCTAGCCCAGATGAGAAGCAGGAACCTGACAGTGGCAGCTCTCACACACTACAGAGCTTGTCCTAGAACCATTTCCTAAGCTGCCTCATGAGCTCAAAGGACTCCAACAGGAAGACAAGTTCCTCCAGCAGCTGTGAGGCCATGGCCCACAGCGAATTCCTGTCTGCCTGCTGGATGTCCATGGAGTATAAATTGACAGCAGCATTCCAGGCCTGGGTGGCCACCAAAGTGACACGGTCGTGCGGTGGTCCATCCATCACAAAGGCAGTGATGCAGGGGATCTCGTTGTGCAGGGGGTGCATGCCCTCCTGCGTGGTGAAGGCCACAAGCATGGTGTACTGCATGGCCAGTCCCCTCATAGCACCCTGGGTCACTGGGATGGTGTCTAACTCAAAGGAGTGCATGCTGACAAACTGGAAGATACCGCTTTGGGCAACTCTCCTGTTCCCTCCACAGCTCCAGTCTCCTGTTGCTTTTGCTGCATTTTGCCAGTTTCTGCCTAAAACTAGGCTTGCCTTCTTGCTTGGATTTTTTTAAGGGCAGGAAATGAGACAGTGTAAACCACAAATAAGGTCACGCACATGGCAGGGATTGAGCCAAAAAGCCTCCTTGGACGTACGGACGCTACTACTTCCAGTGCAAACTGGGAGAGTGTTTAGCAAGTGAAATATCAATTAACATATTTTGCTTGACTTGTGTGTTATTAAGTCTGGGATAACTTGGCCCTAATGGTAAGCAAACCCTTTGAGTCCCCTTAGGATGACACCAGACCTGGGCTGTTTTCACAACTGCTCCAAAGGTCTCCAAGACGTACCCGCTACTTTCTGCGTTTGGTGCCTGCACTGTTTTTAACTGGGATTGATTTAAATCCCTCTGCCCTGGGAGGAAAGAGGCTGGTGCCCATGGGTTTGTGTTGTTCTTTTTCCCCAGGAGACCCATGCAGGAAGGGGGTTCCACCTCATGCCTGTTAATTACTGCCCTGTTTCCCTAATGATTCTGTAGCTGCATTTAGCTCTTTGTAAAGTCATCTATTAAATAATGGGGAGAGTATTTACTGAACCCACATAGACTTTCTGGGCTGTGCACCAACAATTTAGCACTTTTAATGAGAAATACAAGCTTTGGATTAATTTTTAAGCACTCCTTTGGTGTTCAGCAGCTGCTGGGGTTGGAGAGTATGGTGCTGTGCTTCCAGATGGTACCAGGATCTGGCAGAGGAGATATGCCTTCAAGGGAGGAGAAAAGAGCAAGAAGCAAGGCTTGGATTCAGCTTGAGAGAAGCTGGAGAGGAAGAAATCCATCTGAAGAACTTTTGATAGCATGCAGAAAAGCCTAAAATCAGTTTCTTACTGTTCTTGGTAATAACCAAGAACAAGATATATATGGGCTAGAGGAGACCCTACATCTGCAGCCCTGCGTGGGTCCCAAAGGCACCGAGGAGCCTCAGCCTGCCCCAGAGAGCCTTTATAGAAACCCATCATGGGGCTGCTGCTACAGAAGCTCAGGTATGGGTGAAGAGACAGATAATCTTCAGAGCTGGGGTGCTTTTATCTATTCCTCAACTCTCAGGAGACAGAGCACAAATATAATAGCACAGAAACATCGAAATCAGAAGTGGACACAGCAAACTGAGACATTGAGTCTTAAGATGGCAGGGGAGAAGTCTCCTTTGTGCTGCTGCACAAGGTGATGCTGCTCAGGGTGCTGGCATGGGTGCTCTGTCCAGTCGGGGCAGCAGAGGGATCTATCCCTTCAAAATGCCAAGCCATCTTGGGGAAGATATGCCACCTGCAGAGGCTGGGGACACCCCCATGTGCTCCAAAATGGCCCTGTCTACATCTTATAGTTGCGATTTGCTGACAAGGGGAATGAAAAGACACTGAGACGCCAACAATTTTCATGTGTTCCCTGGGCACATTTGCAGAGACTAAGCAAAGGAAATACACTAACAATAAAGGGAAAATGTTTAGCTTATCATATTAACATGTTTATAGCAGCAACAATAGTATAGGTTCCAACCTTATATAAAATTTTGATGAACTGCCAGTTTTAAAAGTGAAAGAAAAGTTTACAGGAACTACTCATGATATTTAATATTAATAATAAACACATCTAGGCTCAAGTACTGATATTCAAAGTGGTTGAATTTACGATCACATTAGTTAACTCAAGTTCTTTCAGATATCTGAAGTAATGCCTCAACTGAGAATTACTTAAAATATACTTGTAAAGCAACAGGTTTGCAAAGGGGAGAAAATGTTCCACGGACATAGCAAACACTGATTTCTCGGACACATGCACACTCTTTTTAATCAGAACACGAACTTGCGAAGAGAGGGGAGGTTCCTGCCTTTAAAACCGTATGCCCCCAAAGGCTAACTTCTGATACCCCACTGTATATTTCTTCACCATTCCCCTTTTTTTCCCCCCAGTATTATTTCCATCAGTAGTGAATGACTGAAAATTACCTGTAACTACACATTTCCTAGAAAACAGAGAACCCAACCAGCTTCATGGCTGTTCTGGACAGGAGGAAAATTTACTTCCCACTGTACCGTGAGTCTAGATACAAAGGGGTATCCTGCTCAGAATTGCAGTTCCTGACTTTGAGACAGGAAAAAGAGGATGAGAGGAGTCCACAGCTTTAGGGTTGGACAACAAGTAAGAGGATAAGTGTAACTGCATGAACTATCCTACAGGGAGAGGGTTCTAAAGGAGATACCGATGCCTCGTTGCTGTGGAAAATGTGGATTCCGCTCTTTGCTGCCCAGGAAGACAAGAAGTGCTGCTCAGGCAGCAGGATCCTCCTGAGGCGTGTGCTCACCAAGCCTGTGGTACCTGCAAGTGCATCGTGACAGAAATTAAAGGGCAGGGGAGAACAACTGCTCATGGCAGGGTTGGGCTGAACTTCACTCCTGGGGAAGGGCAGCCTGGTCTGGTCCTGCAACAATGCATGATAGTGGTCTCCATAACCTTGACTGGACTAGAAAAACCTCATCCCTTCAAGGGATGCCTTGACCATGTAGGCTCTAAAATAATGCTTACATTGCCATGACACAGTACATGTCATTTAGCCTGGTTGATCCTTACTCACTGCTCAAAAAAAAAAAAAATCACTTCTACTTACATCACCCCTGGTAAACATTTCTCCAACCAAATCTCTGGTAAGGGCAACTCCGCAACGTCTTCAGGCACTCCAGTGGTTCAGCATCCCAGCCATAAGAAAGCTTTTCCCAGCAATTGACTCATAACTTCCTTGCTGCAATTTTATCCCATTATTTGTGTGTTACGCATCACAAATATAGAGAACAAACAACTTCCTTATTCTTTCCAGTTACATTTTCTTGTATTTTAAGACCCTTATAATGCTTTTACTTCCTCCTTCACTTGTCTTTCCACTGTCCTTGTCCCTGGAAGGAACAGTACCAGATCTTTTAGCTCGTCCTCACAGGTTATATTTTGTAGGTCTCTGATCATACTTATTTTTGCCAGTGGACTGATAGGGGAACATTTTTTTCCACATCTTTCTTGAAGACAGAAGCCACAATTTCAGAGTTCACATAAATTTCCTCTTGAATCAATGAAAAGATATTTATTCCCTCAGAAATGTAACAACTTCAATGGGTTCAACAGAAAGGTCACACTCCTCCCTCACCACATGGACATGCTGTGTAGCCTAATACTGAGGATCTTCTCCTGTGGGATAAATGAAGCCAGTCTGACTCTCCTTGGGTAAGCCTGGTGTCCGACCTTTGGCATCCTGCATCCATGCACTGACAGATAGGGATCAGAGAAGGGTAGAGCGGGCAATTCCTCTCCCTCCTGCTTTTGTTTCAGTGCTGACTTTGGCTGGGGTACTTAATTTTCTTCACAGTGGCTGTTTTGGATTTGTGCTGAACACAGGGTTGATAATGCAGAGATGATTCTGTTATTGCTGAGCAGTGCTCATACAGAGTCTAGACCTTTTCTGCTTTTCATACTGCCATGCTGGCAAGGGGGATGGGGGTACTTGGGAGATTGGGAGGAGAGGAGACAGCCAGCACAGGTGACCCCAAGTGACCAAAGGAATATTCCAGACCGTAGGACATCACGCTCAGTATATAAAGTGGGGGGAAGAAGGAGGAAGAGGGGGGCATTTGGAGTGATGATGTTTGTTTTCACAAGTCACTGTTACATGCGATGGGGCCCTGCTCTCCTGGAGGTGGCTGAACACACCCACGGGGAGCAGTGACTTAAGTTTTTGCTTTGCTTGTGTGCATAGCTTTTGCCTTCCCTATTAAACCATGTTTATCTCAACCCATGAATATTCAAGCTTTTACCCTTTTGAATTTCTCCACAGGCCAGCTGGTAGGGGAGTGAATGAGCAGCTGTGTGGTACTTGGCTGCTGGCTGGGGTTAAAGCACAGCGTCTACATGGGACTCAGGCCTAGAAGATTCATGTTCACTCAGCACTGTCAAGACTTAGGCAGCTCTTGACCAACTACCAGGAGATCTGTTGGTGCTCTGAGAACTCTGCTAAAATAAATGTAGATGACTGTGGTTGTAGGCAGGAGGTTGGGAAGCTCCAAATGCAGATCTTTGGCAGGCAGTGTAGCGCTTGGGTACCCACGGCCGCATGGTTATTACAGTTTAGGCAGCTGAGCTGCTTAACTGACAGTGGCCCAGATTCCTCCATCTCCTTGGCCCTGGGAGGAACCCAAGCACTGCACTCGTACAATTGCACCCAGACCACAGCACTGGCTTGGCTCTGTCATGTCTGTGCATTAGGATTGCAGCACAGGGAGCTAAAAATAATCAGCCTTTCCCAAATAAAGGAAAGGTATTGCAGGTGAGAATGAAGAGAGTGGAAGCTAAATAGAATGCAAAATAAAACATTTGAAGAAACAGAAATCAAAACAACTTTCTGTATTGACATTTGTTTTTAAACTAAAGACATAATTATCCTGTAGCAAGCCTTGGCTACAAAGAAAAACATCTTGTTGGGAACTAATTAAAGAATTAGCCAGTGTTTAGCTTCTCATAGATAAAGGAGCATAAGCTTTGAAACAGAAGTGTTTGCAGCATGCTTTTGAAAACTCTCTGAAGACAGCCGAGCTTAAGTCTGTTAAGACTCTTCCTTTGACTATTAAATGTCTGTTCAGATGTCTTTTTTTTTCCTCCTTGATTTTTTTTCTTCTTATAGAAGAAGTTCCTGTTACCACTTAACAGCAGACATTTTCTCCCTTGCTTAGAGCATGCAGTGGTTCTGTGTATCACAGCGATGGACACAGGTCATCCATTGAACCACTGTATAGGTGGGACAAGTGTCAAAGCTGGCATGAAATAGTGCTTAGTAAATTAAAAGCTGGCACTGCATGCCACATCAAGCCCCCAAGATTACATTCTAACCAGACCTTTCCCAGGCACAAGGTGCACCAGCACCGTGTCCTTGACAGACAACCTCTGGGTGCTGCAGGGAATGCCAAGTCCCTTTTAGGAAGCTGATCAACTTCTTGGTTCAGCAAGAGGGAACAATGACAGTAAGCATTGTCTCTCATCCACTTTAGCAGCTCAACATCCTCTGCCAGGGAAGGGATAACCCATCCTGAACAGCAGGAGTGACCAGACTCTGCATGGGCTCCCGTGGGGTGTGCTCAGGCACACTTCTTGGGGATAACTTGAGCCTGCCTTCAAAAGCAACTTCCCTGCTCTGCTCCCTCTGCCCAGCAGCCTGATGGGAGCTGTGGACTCACATAACCACAAGCAATTTTCAGAGCTCTACTAGTTTGGACTACAGAGTCTTTCTTTCCATGCTTCTCACCAGCCCCACACACAGCAGGCTTTTAAGAGCCAGTTACGCTCTTGACTCCCCTCCTGTCAAATCAGTGTCCAGGGTGTTGGCAAAGATCAGGAATCACAAACTTCCTCCTCTCTAGCAGAAGGATTACGAGTGCCCAGCGAAGCAGCCCTGGGCATGCTGGCACTGTCTGTGTTTGCCACCACATAAGAACTGCTGTTGACTGCAGTTCACACAGTGTAGTTTGTTTAGCATCTCCAGCTTTGTTTAAAATAAGCACACATGCAGATGAAATTATCCCTGCTTTCCAAAAGACAGAGAAAAAACTCTGTCTATGCTTAGTGGAAGAGGATGGGAGTTTTAACCAACTCTCTGAAGCAGAAGTACTCCATAGAGACAACGTTATGTGGGAAAGGGGAATCAATTTTTACTAACCTTGCTTCCAGTGTCATGCTACTTTGCAATTTTCAGTGCAACCTCTGGTATCAGATGCATTCTCAAGAGTCATGAGAATTGTCAGTGCAAATATATTTAGCCATATCCCTTTGGGTAGGTGGGGGAGGAAAGAAACCCCTAAATAGCTATAAGATAACAATTACTGCAAACATATTTGCTTAGAGAAAGTTTAGTCAGAGTTCAAAGTCCTTGGCAGCTGGATGGCCAACGGCCAGCTTCTTCTCAAGCTGTCCCTACAAACCTTTACTCTTTGAGGAGCATGCTCAGAAGAGAAACCCCTCCGCTTTCCATAGGCCTTCTCCATATGTTCTAAGAACTCCTCAGTCTAAAAGAAATGCTTAAATAAATGGCAAATTATTTAGACATCTCTTCCCTCTTTAACAAAAAAACACCAAAAGTCAAATCCAAGCCCTCCATGATAGAAACCATGTTTTAAATAGGAAAAGGGAAATTCTCACTATTCATAACATTGCAAAGGAATCAGAAAGTTCACAGCTCTACCAAATGAGTGAAAATGCCCTGGCTTTCATTCAACTGCACTGTTAGTGGGAGCGAGGAGAAGTCTCCCACACAGCCACAGAAGAAAACTGTGGGATTCAGCCTGGAAAAGTAGCAGGGGGAGGATGTGAACACTGTTAAAAATAAAACTTATCAGACAACAATTGAATCGTGAGAATGTTATCTGGTTCAACAGGAGCGTGAAAACAAATAGGCATTTCAAGAAGAGGGTCACTAGCAAGGTAAATAACTTCAAAATAGCAGGAAGTGACCAAAGAAATGTGCCAAGCCAAGGGCAATAAAGAAAAGGTCTCTCCAACAGCAGAAGACAGTCATGGATACAGATTTCAATGTCAGCCTACACGCAGCTGCATGGCATTGCACCCACCCATTGCACCCCTGGGCACAGTAAGACACAAGACTGAAGAGATTTGCACAGCACAATGTTTAACATGACCCAGTGTTTATTGACTCCTGCTACATTTTTTTTAATAGTAACAGGAACACAAAATGTGACGTGTGGTTTCTATATGAATCCAGGGGTTTCTATATGAATCCAATGCAAAGTGCCAGCATTGTTGACCAGCATACAACCTGACAAGAGAAGATGTAGTCATGACTCACTCTCAGATATCTGCTGGGAGTACATCACAGTCAAAGGAGAACTAGTCATTTGCCTGCAAATAGACACTTCTAGATGCAAGTGGTGTTAGAGCCAGCTATTTTGCAACAACAAGAAATATATATAATATATTCCAACATTTTAAAAAACACAAAAGGACTAAAACTGTTTAAAAATAGAAGGGAAAAAAAAGAGTGGATCTTTTTAGACACTGTTTTGTAGAAGTCATTCTTCATAGATCCAGAAGTAATCTAGAGAAAAAGATTTATTAGAGGCTACTTTGCTCAAAAGGCCAGTGGTCACAGGTTTAAGAATAGTCTCTTGATTTTCAGCACTGTCTCCTGGCCTTTTTTCCTCCCTGCACAACAAAAACCACCTGTTGAATATTGCGGCTTAGCGGCTCTGCACATTTTTCCCACACAATTGAAAAGGCAACCATGTTTTTTAAAGAGCCATCAAAAACTTGCATGACATGCATGTGCAGCATGAAACATCTTCACAGATATGAATGATAAAGGCACATTATCTAAAGGTGAAAAAAAACCCCAGAATTCTTTGAGGATTCAAAGTTAAATGACTTAGAGAAAGCACTCCTTTTCACAGCTGGCTGACAAGTGCTGTTTAGCCATTTGATTCAAACAGTTTGCTATGAAAACAAAACACAAGGAAAAAGCCTCTTTGAAATACCCTCCCTACGGTAGCAGCCTGCTTCCCTCACCCAGACAATTTCACTCTTACAGAGCAGTTTGCAACAATTCTAGAGACAGGCAAGAGAAATCTATGTAGGAAACATCACACCTACATGACCAACACCCCCCACACCCCATCCCCAACTAAACTACAGCTTCTTCAAGGAGATCATCCCACTGGAAACAGGGTAGAGATCTGAAACAGAGGACTGAGGAATTGGTTTCAAGATCCCAAGCCCTCAACTTTTTTTGCACTTGATTACGTGTTAATAAAGACAACACTCTCTGCCACCGAATAATTGCTCTGTCTTCTATATATATTATATAGATGATGAAGATATTGGCTAAAAATGAAAATATGTATTTTATTTACAATGAATGCAACTATTCTGCTCCATGCTCCATCCACCACACATGTTGCTGACCACTGCAGAAACCTGGTGGTAGCAACCGTGGTAACTGAAGTACCTTCCTTTTTCAGCTGTTAGACAAAGCTTTTCCCCTTCTACCACATTGTTTTTCCACTGTTCCAGGCTCCAGTAAAATGTGTACTAACAATGCTTTCTAGTTCATTTTTAAGGTTAGTTTCTAGAAGCAAAGCAATATTTGCTCTGCCTATCTGGTTTTCCTCCTTTTAAAATCATGTAGGAGTTTCAAATTTATGTGCCTGTATCAACTTTACACAGTAATACAACAGGCTGTATTCCATCACCTTCTCTAAACAGTAATCCTCTTTTCCAACACCTCTCACATTTCAAAGGGTTACCTCTCACTCTCAAGGAAGAGCCCAAACTCTTTTGCGTCCCACATGGACATTTCAGAATGAGAATTTCAAGTTATCACTAAGTTTCCTTCAAGTCTCTGGTGTGTTACTTAGAAGTAACTGTAGTAGAATAATGCTTTTCCTAACATTAAAGGACATTTATCATATTCTTTGTCTTTTTCTAGTCTTGAGCTGTAAGAATATTTGTCACACATGTTCCCTCATATTCCTCTCTTAAGGTGCACAGTGGTCAGGCCTATAAGACCACAGCTGGATCTCTGGGAGAAGCCAGAGAGAATAAGGGGTTTCTTAGCACTACTGTATTTACATTCAGCACTCATGGGCAGGCTGAAGGATGCTCAGCTTCTTTTTTTCTTTAGGATACAAAACTGTTTTAAAAAATACTCTATTTTCTATTATCATTTTTTATGCCATGAAAGTTCTTCCTTTTCTGTCCTATGCAGCTGTTACCTTTCTGTCACTGACGTTTAATAGTTGCCATTGCACACTATTTTTCCATTCCCTAGCTCAAGTGCAGCCCCAACACAGCACGGCAAGCCAGCACAGCGTGGGGAAGCAGTGCAGAGTGGCTCAGACAGACCACCCTCACCAGCAGGGGCAGGTGGCACAGGAAAATATGGTACACTGAAGGGAGCATCTACTTGGAACATTTAATAGGGTCTGACATACACACTGGCAACATGAGATAAAAATGAATGCAAGTGAGTGTATTAGGTTGAGAACAATTAGTGTGAGTGATAAATGCATCCACTGCCAGCTCCCAGCTTCATTAAGAGCTATTCTGAACTGCATAGTAAGTGCTGGTTGTAGAAGTTTAGACAGATTGGAGATAGGTCACCAGTTACTTATTGAGTCTAATAAGTTTAAAAAAAATAATGGAGAAAAAATGTGTGCTTTGCCATTGAATAACTCTGATCTCACAGCTTGGACTCAGCAGTAGTAGTTACCTGGCATAACAGATCAATTGAAACAGAATTGCAGCTCCATTCAAATCACATATGCATGCAAAATTAAACAAGTGTGTTCACTAAGAATATGCAGCATAAAAATCAAGTCTAAGTTACCCATTATTTATCATATATTTGTCAGGCTGCCAGACAAATCTTTTCCTTTCAGATTCATATCTATGTCACACAGAACATAGCAGATGGAGAAGTCGCAAAGCAAACACTTCTCTACATATCACTGGCCTTAAGGGTCAGTGTATTGTGTGCCATAAGCCGTCCAAGTTTACCAGACTTTTGGGAGAAAAAAGCTGCTTTACCAAACTGTGAAAATAAAAAACATACAACCCACCCTGCTCTAAACAGAAAAAAAATGGTTTTATAAAGTTGCGAACAGATACATAACTACTGTCCCCTTAGTCCTGGGACAGAAAGGGCAGTACAACTGCACAGCTAGAACGTGCCTCTTGAAAAGCAAACAAAATCCAGGAAACACAATGACTGTGTAGACAAAACTCTGGGAAGTCATGTTATTGAAGAGCTGAACCAACGTTCTGCGCAGCAAAATGACGAACAGTACATCAACAGGTCCATTTGGGACAGACCATAAAATGACACTCTCCAAATATCCATTTCCCATGTCCAATAACCCTCTGTGCCCATTAGCAGTCTGCCATTGATTTTAAACTTGCAAAGCTTCTTCCCATTGAACTAGAATTTTTTTCCCCATAAAGTGCAAATGAGACTCAGGTTTTTACCACTAGTTACAGTGACCATTATCTTAGTTACAAGAGTGATCAAAAGCCAGTTGGCTAAGCCACTACCACTAGGCTTAGTGATACCCTTTTTTGTTTTTTTTTAAGACCCTGGTTATTTTTTCCAGCAAAAGGCAAAGAGCAAACAAGTCTTTCTTCTACCAGATGCAGCATGACAGGAGGCTGCCTTAAGTACCATCAGCATAAGACGCACATGCTAGACACAACCAGTGCACTCTTGTGCATAAAAATAATTTGCCCTTATTTGCTGGTAATGGAAGTCATCTTTGGGATCTTATTTCCTCACAAAGAGTTCATGAACAGTTGACTAGTCTTCATTAAGAGGTGCTTCTCTCTTCCTTGCATCTACATCAAAAAGAAGAAAAAGCAAGGAGTGGTTAAACCATGGAGTTCTGACTATATTCATCTGAACATTCAGAAACAGAAAAACGGTTTGTTTTCAATGGACAACATTTTCCACTTCAGAATCATGGCATGAATCCACTATGTGGACTGAACTGAACTGCTATATGATACCACAGCATGTTAACAAGGATAACCACACAAAGACCTTGTACATTTGTCATGCTAAAATTGAAGATGACTCATGCAATACTTAAGTAGCCCAGTAAACTCTGAGACCCCAGATCAGTGATACTTTCCCCCACTGCCTCTTGGCCCCTTTTTCATGATCCTGTTTAACAGTGAAACCAGTATTTGCTTTGCATACAAGCTACAGAGATGACAACAGTCTGTTCTGAAAATCATTTGACTAATTACAGCTTTGCCCAGCTGCATGCATTTTAAAAAAGACAAGTGCTCTCCACACTGTATTTTGAGGAACCGCCTGGGACAGACCCTGAAGACCAGATCTTAAACTGCTCTGAACAGCAAACCTCTGGTCACAGTCCCAGGTAGGGTGTTGGAACACATCTGGACAACTCAGTCTGTGACTCGTATGCCATTACTACAGTAGCAGGCAGGGTGGCTGCCATTAGAAAGCTGGGTCACCTCTTCTTCATTAATGTAGAAGTCAGACCATATTTGTCCAGAACATTTAGAGAACACAACTATTAAACTGTCTGTGAAAGTCTCATGACTTTGTGCTACACAAAGGTTTGGAGAAGGCAAAATATACCTCCCAAATAACAAAAGAAGAGCTGACTCCCTGTGACTGGAGTAGCCATCCAGGGTAGGAAAAAAATCTCAGTCATTTGGGACTCAAATCAGAAACTGTCTATCCCATTTTCCTCATTTTGTCCATCAGGGATTCTAGGGCCAGGCCTGAATCTTCTGTCACAACTTCTCCACTTTGCATAAAATAACTGACTAGCAATTAGAGGTGAAAAAGCTTTCCAAAAATGCATTACATATGCTTGTAGCTACAGAATCACTCCTGATCTGTCTCTGACTTTGAAAATATCAAAATGCATTAAATTTTTTCTGATGAACGTTTATAAAAAAATCATACCAGTTAAGTTCCTGAACTTCTTTTTGGCTTCTGCTCTTTCTTCGGCATCAAAATACCACACAGTCATGGCATATCTATAAAAGAAAGAAACCTTGCATTTGTTTCCACTTTTGATATTAAAATAGAGCACTGAAGTTTTATGCTCATGGAGAAAGCAAAAACCAAAACTGGATTAGTAGACTAAAAAAAATAGGATGAAAATGACACATCTTTATAGGCAAACACAGACAGCATTTTAGTGTGTATTTTAACAAGTCAGATAGAAATATAGGTGAGAATTTCTGCTGGAGGCACAAAAGAGAGCACAGCCCCTGGTAACAGAGGGCAGAAGTAGCTTCCAGACCTTTGCATGTTTTTCTGTTCTGGGGCGCCTGTAGGCAGCTTGGGGGCTGCCCTGCGTCACATCAGCTTTTCACAGCCTGCTGACAGATGGTAGTCCCAACAATCCCTATAGTGTTCCAAGGGCAAAAGAATAACCCAGCACCTCCCAGCTAAATAGCTATGCCTGGTTGGAAGATTTCTGCTGTCAATGGTTAAGGGCCCTTTTTTCTATCACACAGGGAAATGTATCATTCAAGCTTGCTTCTCCTTATTTAATGAGAGAATTCCCAGTAACTCAAAACCAGAAAATTCACTCAAAAATCTGTCTATTTTTTATGCACATGTATTTAAACACAATGGCCATAATTTTGGATACAAATATTGGTAGAAGAGATGCTTTGGGTTTTTTCCTAGCCAAATACCAATACCAAATATGCTACTTACCTGGTTGCATAAGAAGGCTGGACTTCATGTGGGTTCCTTCGATCTGACCAAAAAAAAAGTAATCGGTCAAAAATTGGCTCAACATCTGCTACATAGGACTTTCCTTCTGGGAATATTCGAAGAATCCCACCATGCAGCTGAAAAAAAAGGAAAGATTACTTTTTGCACATATAAACAGCCACACATTCACGTGAAAAGTGACCTATTTCTCCCTTCTCAACACCTAACAAATGGGGAATAAACATCTAATGATAAACATGACAGCTATGTGACAACACTGGAAAACCTTACTGTGTCTCTTGGCCACTTTGATTTTCCCAAACAGTTTCTAATGTTTCAGCATAAGCTTCTGTTTAAAGTAAATGAACCAAGATAAAGGTAACACCAGCCCTGCAGCAAGCACTGGGAAACTTCTGAGCTTCCAGTCACATCTCTAGAACCAGTCAATACCACAGAGCTGCTCCACCTAACCAGTCTGAGATCAGGCTACAACAATTCTTAGATACTGCTTATGCTATTTCAGAACCTGCATCTGATCATTTAGGAATTAACTTTTACACCTTGGGAAGAGTGAAGTCTGTTCTATTGTTAGATTTGTAAAACTTCTCAAATGTATTATAGCTCCCAGTCACCATTTTCCCTATTTATAACACAGCCTGGTTTCTCTACCATATAATTTCTGTCTCTCCATGTGCCATGAGTTTCACGGGAAAGGTCTTGTGATCTGCACACACTCTACAAATTTAAAAAGATGAAGGTGAATCCTGCCTCCTCCTGCTGCTATTAGAAGGCTCTTCGGAGACTTTTATGCTGCACCATAGAGTGCAGGGAAGATGCTGTCAATGCACCACTGACCTGATGTGGTACCTCCATGCCACATGCAGACCTCAGTGAGAAGCCATTAAGTCAGGTTTAAAGCCACACGGTTGCTTTGAAAGCCCAGTATGATTATAGTCTTATATTGCATCTCCTCCAGCATACACTTACATAAAATCACCATCACATCTACATAATAAAGCATCCTGGATTTCAGTTAGCTCTTCTTAGTGCTCACTTGGGTGCCTCCTCACTATTTGGGTAAGGGTGCAATGCACAAAATAAATTGGATATTTGCATTTCCTCCCACATCTCCTCCTTCATTTTATTGCATTGAGATGTTTCACCATCATACTCTCTGTAAAGGGAGTGCTTTTCTGCAACGCTGCATTTCTCAATGGCATTGCCTCTATATCTGAATTCACTTACGGGGGTTCATGGTATTTACATGTGCTTAAAGAGCATATTGGCCCAAAAAGAGGTTAGAGAAGCAAAAAACATTGGACAATTTTCAGTAGATAACCCCTGTGAATGGTTTGTGCTGCGTTATAACAACAGACTTGCAAAGAGACATCCTGCAATTTTACAAACCTTTGTTTCTAATTTAAAGGTATGGCATATTCAAGGCTGACGTAACTGCCTTATAGTAATATAGGCAGAAACAAGGGCTCTATCCTGTCAAGAGACCCAGTGGTAGAATCAAACCATGTGTTTGTTCTTCTTACTAAGCCCCATTGCTTCATAAATAAGGAAAGGGAACTGCCTGAATATCTTCTGTAGATTAGCCTGAAGTATCAAGAATGATAAAGTCACAAATTTGGGCTGTCGTTTTACTCTGCTTCCAGAATCCACTTACTCTGTAGTGATTTTCTTTTTCTGCTGTTTCCTCTAAACAAAGTGTTAAGAGCACGCAGCCCAGTGCTTATAGCTTTATTCTACAGCAACAAAACAGTATGTGTGTAGGATGGGAGAGAGGATGATAAGGAAACAGTTCAGATTCTTTCTTCCAAAGGATTGCCAAAAACACCCAGAAGCAAAAAAAAAGAAGAGATGAAGAATGGACCAGCAGTTCAGAAGTTCATCAGAGTTCACAGAAACAACAGACAGCTCCAAAGCTATGTTTCCAAAGTAGTTTTTCCATCCTGCTTAACCCCATGGCTTACTCACCTTGGAGTCCCAATTCTTATTCAGATAATAAATACAGGTGATGCAGCGCCCGTCACCATTTGGATTGTCCACATGACGAACATACCCAGTTCCATTTCCAGGATAGCAAGCAACCATAGCCTGAAAGATACAGATTGCAAAATAATTAATTCTACAAGATGCCTACCTTCAGTTTTAATTTGCTAAGCATCCTCCCACCACCAGTTTGGCTCAGTATTTTTAAGATGATCAATCCAAACCATAGAGCAGATACCACCTGAAGGTATCTTTGCACAAGCTTCTTTCACAGGACAGGTCAGCCATTGTGAAACTCCAAACTGGAAAATAAATATCCTTCATAATTCACAATATATACACTAAAATAAAAGGAAAAAAATTAATTAAACTAAAGCACTAGTATGTATGGTACAAGCTTGTTGTCATTTACAAGCTACGTGACTTTGAGGCAGTTTCAGCCGAAATCTGCTTGGGTTTCTACAGATAAGCAGTCATTGCAAAACTGATTTTCCAGTCATAATGAAAGTAGAAAGCAATCCCAGGATGTCATGCTTTACTACCACCATCCTCCTCTATTCATTTCTTCCAGTCGTTGTCATAGACACCCCTATGTCCCACTCAAAGTGAGGGTCCCCAGGAGGTGTGGGTAAAAGTCCATAGAGCAAAGTCTGCAAAAAGCTGCAACTCCTTTGTGCAGTATTTGCACAGGGCAGTGCATGTTTGCTTTCATGGACTGAGCCACAGAACTAACCAAACAGCCTTCAGAGCATACTTCTCTCTTTGATCATCTTCAGACTTGCTGATACAATCGCTTAATTCTCGGTTTAAATTTCACCTTGAACGATGAGATAAGCCTAACATGAATTACTCCAAACCACATGACAATCAACAGGTCTTAAAAGGCTTTTTACAGCAAAAACATATTAAACTTAGTTGACATGATTAGCAGCCTAAGCAGAATGCAGGGAAGAGCAGGTGTGACTGCTGGTAGGGTACTAGATCTTTGTCTCAGTCACTCTTCACTACTGGGGCTACTTGGTAGTGATACCAATCACCCCTAAAGCTGTTGCAATAGAAGTCTTGCTCCCACTTCTCTGACATCTCCAGATTGCTTGCTCCAGTATTACCAGCAAGAGTGATGGAAAATGATGGACTAAATTCAGCTGGAAAACTGCAGACAGTATTCAGATGTGGTTTCCACAAAGATGAGGAGAGAGCAATAATCACTCCTCAGTCTATGTGCTGTGCTCCCATAAATAAGCTGTGCAGGAAGCACATCATAGGCTCGTGTTCAGCTCACTGTCCACCAGGACAGCCCGAGGGTTCTCAGGCTCCCCTGGGGAGCAGAGCTGCTGGCAGCCCCCAGCCTCTACTTCTGCAAAGGGCTCTTCCTTCCCAGGGGCAGGAGTGGGATTTGCCCATGTTTAATTTCATAAGGTTCCTGTTGGCCTGTTTCCCCAGTCCGTCTGGGTTCCTTCTGGTGGCAGCCTTGTCCTCACAGGAATCAACTGGTCTCCCTCAGTTTGTTATCTTCTGCACAGCTGAAGAGAGTGCACTCTGCCATCTGCTTCAGGCTACTGATAAATAAAGGTGTTTAACACAACAGGTCCCATGAGAGATCCCTCTGGTGCTCCATTTGGTAGCAGCCTCCAGGTATAATACATCTGATTGACCACGACCCTCCAAGTCCAACCATCCAATCAGTCTTTTACCCATCTAGTTTTCCATCCATTCAGACCATAAAACCCTAACTTTGGATATAAAAGTATCTTACATGCCTGTCCCACAAAATGAGGATATGATTGTGCACTATTTGTATGACCTGCCTCAATGATCTCATATGCACAGTAGATAATGTAATTGATATTTGGCGATTGACAGTATAGGCTTTGCTAAGAGCAATTGAAATTTTTACCTAGGAACCCCAGAAGTCTTGTTTTTTTTCTTCCAAGCACACGCCAAAGCCATGCTGTTCTCATGGGACACAAACAGGTACAGTATCGCACATGCTGGTTGAACCACCAAAGAAATTTTACTGTGCCAATGAACACCAGCACAGAAGCTACTGCCAGCCAGTGCAGTGGATCCCTTGAACCCTCTTCTTCCAAGACCAAAATCTATCCACTGGAGTCAGCCACGTATGAATTAACTCTGCTCCTCACAACAAGCACCAGAACAGTACCTGCAGGCAGCAGAAAGTCACCAGGGCCCGCTGTCCACACCTCAAGCCACAGATGCCTAGAGACTAGTGGCCTGCAGGGTCAGGAGATTATGCTAAACAAAAGCAAGTACTTTTAATTCCAAGTATAAGCCCTCTTCCCTCACACCTACCAGTTAAGTAGATGCGTTTCTGTAGATCCTGTCTGCTCTGTTGTCATTCTGCTATTACAAATGGCTCCAGAGCTGCTCTATATTTCACTATCAGCCTGATAATAAAAGTAAGGGCCAGCCTACAGCATAGCACTTGAAACAAGTTTGTTAAGGGTGTAAGTCTGGTGGAAACCACAAGTCAGCTGTATCTGCAATGTAAATACGGTCACAGGGAGCTGTGCCCTCACTGGTGAGGATAACCTACCACATGCATCCCCCCATCCAGGTTGCTAGCACAGCACCTCATGCACCTTCACCCATCCCACATGCAGTGAGCTGCATTAAGTCTAAGTTAAAATAGCAACCTTTTGCAAAACGGGATCCTCATACACTGGGAAACAGGACCCTGGTGCCCCTGAAGCCGCTCCATCACTCCCCTCCTCAACTGAGCAGGGGAAAGAAAATGTACCAAAAGGATCATGGGCTGATGAGGATAGGGAGAAATCACTCACCAGAACAGATGAACCTGGGGAAACTAGTTTAATTTATTGCCAATCAAATCAGAGTAGGATAATGAAAAAAAAACCCAGACCTTAAGACACCTTCCCCCTACCTCTCCCTTCTTCCTGGGCTCAACTTCACTCCCAAGTTCTCTACTTTGCCAGCGGTGGGTCCATCTTGTAGCTGGCTGGCATTGGCTCTGCTGGACATGGGGGAAGCTTCTGGCAGCTTCTCACAAAAGCAACCCAAGTAGCCTCCCAGCTACCCAAACCTTGCCCTGCAAACCCAACACATCCTGAGAGGTGAGACTGAAAGGAGAGGGGGCAGCGATTCCGACAGTCGGGCAGGGAGGAGGTCTGTGCCGGGGAGCTGGGTGCAGGACAGCTGCTGCCAAGGGCATGGGCACCTACAGCACCACTGAGGCCCAGCTCAGCAGAGCTCTGCCAACCATACCAGAGGCGTGATGCGTGATGGGCATACGACCTTGTTTTTAAGTCAATGCACAACACAAAACTATGGCAGTCTTAAGTCTCTCTTTGGAGAGTAGACATTACTCCAAGATTACTGAACTGCCTAAAAATCAATCCAATATTACTACTATTTTTAATGCCACAAACAAAAAGCTACTGAACAACAGACTGAAGGGCAGATCCTTAAAGGGATTTAGGTGCTTTATTTACTATGGAAATCTGGGCAAAAGGCCAGAGTTTTCCCTGGCCTCCCCCACGTAGCGTGTTCTCTTAGTAGAACATGTGCTTTGTCTCCAACACTGATGCATTATTTATTTATTTAGAGGTGCATCTTTTGTAACTGAAACACTCAGTCCCTGGAGATTAAGTGGAACAATTCCCACAGAATCCTAAAGCACTGGCCACACTATAGCTTAACTTTCAGAAAGGCAAAGAGAAAAAAGTTTTCTAGTAGCAGCAGCAAAAGAAGAAAAGCAGAAGTGAAATATCCCTTTTTCTGGCACAGCGAATATTTGAATGAAACCTTAAACAATGAAGGGAAATCATTCTGGTCCTCCTAGAGACTGTTGAAACGATATCAAGCTTTATCAGAGCACTGGCTGGAGCAGCTCCAGAGCAGATCAAGCTGCCCTCAGCAGGGATTCCAGCTGTTAGCAGTACTTTTGGATTCATTTAAAGCAAACAAGAAACAGGAGATGAGATGCGTGACCCAGACTTAATTTAGGTAATTTGTGAACACTGGTATTTGCCAGTTTAATGTACGGTCTAGCTACAAAAGCCAGAGGCTCGATAACAATAATCAAACCATTTACCAGGTGTGCACGTGGAGTGTTAGTAAAAAAAATGTTTCCTATACTTTTCTCTATCGTGTCCAGAAGAGCACACTCCGTTTTTGAAAGCACTCCTCCCTTCATTAACCAACTCCAAACCAAAACTAATCAAACTAACTATAGGAGGCAGTAATGAGCAGGAATGTACCTAACTTTCTTTTCTTTTTCAGTGCAATCTATTACAATGGCTGTTGGTTGACTTAACTTCCCAGTGTAAGCACTCAGAATATTTCTGCAACACTTCCCTATTCTAAGTTGAAAAGAGTTTGTCTTACACAACAGCTGAATAGTTAAAAACTAGATGCATGCCTTTGGAGTCACACATACACACCACCACAGGAAGACCAATGCTCTGGTAGTGTGGTCAATAGTCATAAATTAAACCCTACAAAACTTGGAAAATGAAAAGCAAATCATCAAGACTAAAGTTTTTGTCCTGTTATTTTCAGGGATGTCAGCTTTCCCAAGAGGGTGCAAATCAACCACAGGTTAAACAAGCAGCAATTACCAGCTTTAGCAAGGACCCAGGAACCATCAGTAAATTCCACATTGCACAGAAGCTTGCAAAAATAAGTTATTTATCATTCAGTCTAACTATTACACTCAAGTCAGCCAGAGAAATCTGCAAGTCAAACTGCAAGACACTAGCAAAGTGAAGGCAGATAAAAAACAACTGTTCCATTGAGAGGATTTTTCCCTGCCTCCCAGTGCTTCTAGCAAGGAGAAAAACAAATTCTCTTAGCTGATGGCCAGGATCATGCTGTGAGACATGATTCACAAAATAAGCAATGCTAGAGCAGCCTGATACTTGGAACAAAACATTTCAGAAAATATCTCAGATAGAAGATGCTTGTAAGTGGAAAGGAATAGTGCTTAATTGGAAGCAGTGGTGTCACCAGGTCAGAAGAAGCTCTCCATGCCCACCAGCACTAAGCCAGGGCACCAGTGCACTCCCAGTGCAGACTGCATAGATGGTATTGTAACCCCATACTAATCCTGTACTTTTGTCTCAGAATTAGTATGATCTTTGCAACCAGCAGAGAAAATCCTGACCTGTGTAACTCAATCCTGCCAACACCAACCACCCTTGCAGATTAAGCTAAAGACTCCACAATATGTTTTTCCATTTTCTGTACCAGATTTATATGGTATATTGCTGAACAGCAGCTACTTTTGACATCAAGCAGTTTAATTCAGAAATTACTTGCAAAGTTAGTTTAAAGGTTCAATATAGGCACAAAACAATGCTGATCTACAATATCACTATGATGATTGTCTAGAAAACCAAGGTATTAATAAGAATTAACAGTGCTGTAGCTACTGCAGCTTTCACACATGTTTTTATTTGGCCGCACACTTCCCAAATTTCAGCCCAATATGTGGTTCTCAGTTCTGAACTTGAGGGCAGACAAAAATCACTTTTGACCAGTCCTCTAGGAAATGAGGACTACAGAGTTCATTTGATTGTCTTAGTTCTGAATGCATATTGTGCTCAACCTGATTCTAGTTCACAGACGTGCACAGTCTTTACATCCAGAAAGGGAAAGCACCCAGCATGCTCTACATTAAATGAACATGAGTAGTCTGACATTTCATGATGAAAGACAAGATTCTCAGCTGAGGCTTGACGGACATACAAACAGTATGGGGTGTTTCTCAAGTAATCTCTTACTGCACCAAATTGCACCCAAGTGTTTTCTGCCACATAGCTTACAATGGTTAAGTATAAAATACTCATGAACATTATTTAATATTAGTTTGTTTGAATTAATGAAAGTTAAAATACCTAACAGCTATATTGAAGCATGAACTGGGAACACTGGTCTAACTTAATACTCTATAGAGATGGGAAAGAACAGAGGGAAGAAAATCATGTTAAAACACCAACAAATGAGAGACATCACCTTAGTGCCTGTTGGAAAAGGAATCGCCAGTTTCAAGAGGGAGTAAAACTCTGCTCACTTCAGTCAAGCAATACATGAAATGGGCTTCAGTGACAGTATTGCATGAGAAACTGGTCCCTCATTTCCTCACCATAACTTGGTTATCAATCTTCAATCAAACAGTTACTTGTAACTGTACAAATAAAATCCTGTTTCCATGTATAGCATTTTAGCCAGGTGGTCTGGTACTTGCTTCTCCTTGCTTATATGCAAGCTTGATCAAGATGCAGATCCTCCATGAGCTGAAAACTCGTCTTTCCCTTTCTATTTTATTTATCTTTTGCATGCACCATTGTAGCTTGTTGTTTGCAGGTACATAAAAGCACTTTTAAAAAAAATTTTTTTGAGGAACAGCCTGAGGGTAGGGATTGTGGGAAAGACTTTCATCTGCAGGAAAAACATGCTAAGATGCTGGTTTATTTTTGCTTACTAACCAGAAGTCCATTATTACTTGATTATATTCTAATAACTGTAAGATGGAAAACTGTTCCTGCTTGTTAAATTTCTTCTAAGAACTAAGGGTAGAAACAAAGAGCTACCCATGAAAGCTCTGTTCATGAATTATCTCCATGCCACACAGCTGTTGATGACTGGCATGTTATCTAGTTGTAGCTCAAGGAGCCCCTAATAAGCTTTCAAATCTTATGGAATGTGTCTGTAAGGAAGCCAGATCACAGATTGATGCTGCTTTAAAAAGAAGCTCCCTGTTAAATGAATCTGTGATGGGGTTTAGGAAGCTTTCCTAATGATTGGCAACAAAATTTAGTTTTTCATAGCCTATTAATATGAAGGACTGTTTCAGCCTGTGACTACTTTTTGTACTTTTCTTAACAGAACACACACTTAGAAATAAACCCGGATGCCCTTCAAGTTCAAGCTGGCTGCCAGAGCAGTGCCACTGTGAAATGGGAAGGCAGGAAACAGCCGTGCCTCATGCAGGCAGTGGCCATCTGCAACTGTCAAGAGAATAGGGAGCATTTGGGGATCAGCTTTTGGAGACAGCGGTGGGTTCTGTTGAGCTGTCCCCACTGCTGGCTACTTCATGAGATCCTACAGGATCCTAAAGTCAAAGGGTGGTTCAGTAAACTCTGAAAGGATCTGACCATGGAAGAAGTTCTCCAGGCTTCCAAGGAGAGAAATCTGACCTGTGGATTCCTGGGCAAAGAGTCCCAGGTATTCATCTACCACTGTATACTGTCTACATTGCTCACATTTCTTAAAAAGCCAAGTAAACCAACACTGTTTTCAGACCACCACCCAAATTCTCTGTATTCAGCCTCTGGGCACAGCAAGGAGAAAAGAGAACACTGAAAATTAAGTAAACAAATCTGAAACTGCCATAGCATCACAACTGTCCTTGCAGTGAGTATCTTTGCCTGTTGTAATAATTAAAAGAATTAACTCCTTTCTTGTGTGCTTAATTAATCTACATATGTCTGTGCGCAAGTCAATTAACACCTTCCTCCAATACTTCAATTGCTTCTCTCATCTTCTGCAAATGCAAAATCAGGTAAGATTTTTATTTGACATCCTCATCTGACCTAAAACTGGGTTTCGGTCTGTGATGTTACCGGGTCGTTGTGGCTTGCACGCACACAGCGGCAATACCGCTCCAGAAGCGATTAGCGTGCTTTGAAGAGCAGGCATACCATCACGGCAGGACCTGAAATTTAAAAGGCTATTGCCAGTGAATTAGTTCAGTCAAGGATATTCAGATTAAGTCTCCAATTAGCAGCTGTAAACATGCGCAGTGCACCGATGTATCAATAAAGGCTGTTCAGTTTAGAGAGACTGCCTGCCCCTGTGCCTCGGAGCCCTGGCTCAGGGCCAGCGAGATGATGGCTTAACGACAGTGCTACGTGCGGAGCGTGAGGCGATCGGCGATCAAATGCAAACTTTACTCCAGAGTGCACTTCAGAGAGAGGCTGCGGAGGGAAGAGGGGAAACCCACACATGCAGCGAGCACACAGGCGCTCAAGGCACTTCTCGGCTCTCGTTCTTACTGGGCTGTCTCTCCCTCCTGCTGCACACACAGGCACGCAGGCTTATCTCCCACAATTAAAAAAAAAAAAATACCCTCTAATTACATTTAGGATTATTTTTGTCTTTTGCTGAAGCCCTCTTTCATCACCCAGAAAACTCTTTCAGTCCTCTCCTCTCCCCAAAGAGCCAAACCTGGCCAAGCTGCACTAATAAGAACGCATCCCAAGCAATTGATGCAGATGGAGAAAGCATCCCCTGTAATGAGCCCTGGGGGACACCGTGACAAGAACCACCCCCGCAGAAAGGCAAATTCATAAATAAGTGCAAGCTCATTAAGGAAATCTGTAAGGACCATCCCTGTATGTTCAGTTTCTCAGCAGGGAATAAAAGCCTGGTAACCAGCACAGACATCCTCTGAGGAACATTTCTCATCTGTGGGGTAGAAAGATAATCTCTCAGTTCCTGAAATATTCCAGCCTTTCATTCTTCATCAGCACATCAGACCTTTTCAGTTCTGCTACTAGTCACCCAGAGGATTACACCACTTTTTTTTTTTGCAACATTTCAAGAACTGCACATTTTGATGCTCTTGTGGTTGTGCTAATAAAGGTCAGGAAAGACAGCCACAAAATAGGCAAACTTTTGCTGGTGTTGGAGCTGCCTGAGCTGCCAACATCCTTTTCTTATTATTTCCCATTTATTTTTAGCCTGTGGGCCCCGGGCAAGTGAGCAACACCGCCCACAAGACTTTTATCAGCTCACATTCCGTATGCAGCACCTCAAACACTTCCCACGAGCTCACTGGGGGCAGCCCTGGACATCCTGCCAGGCAGAGGTGATGAGCCACCACCTTGAAGCAGGTGTGCCAAGGGGACAGGAGGCCCCAGCTGCCAAGAATAGTCCTTCCTTGGGGCCACCACCCAGGATACCTCTTGTGACCCCACATAATCCCACCACACCAGAGGCAGCCACACTGGGGGAGATGTTTTTCTTTGTCGCCTTTGGCTCAGTGAAAAATACCCTCCACTGCCAGAGAGGAATGCAGGGTTCAGACAAGCACCGTCACACTTGGCAGGTACCCCAAATATGCCTCAAGGGTCCTCCCTGTCAGAGCCGTCTGGGCTTCTGAGGCTGCTAAGACATTACTGTGCTGCATAAACAGAGAGATCAACGTTCTCAAGTGCTTGTTATCACAGCAGTAACACCAAATTAATGCTAATTGATGAGACCAGTTATCTCCTATGTTAATTTTGGAAGGAAGCAGCATCACTCACTACCCACACATCTTTTGCTCACCCATACCTTTACGGAGGATCTTGCCTCGATAACAGTATTCCTGCATAGGATTTTGTGTGAATGAGTATTTAAGGGTAAAACCCATTACAATTATCTATAACAAATTACCACCAGAAATAATTTCTACTATGGTTCAATAATGTGTAGTCTTCACCTCTAAGGCTTTGCCTGCACATAAAGTTGTACTGCTCTGTCTACACATGCACTTTACAACAATGCAATCTCTCAGTTAAAGTGGATAGATGTGTATTCAGTGACACACCATCTTCCTGTGCAGGAAGGGAAACAAGATACTCAGATTCAAGGCAAATTTGTAATAATATAACTGTACATCTGTTCTAAGGCTAGGCAATAAAATGTATGGGCAAAAAAACCAAATTTTCCTAAGTGTTTTAGTGCCTTCACTCTCCACCATCTACACCACTGGTACTTGCACCACTAAGGTTATGTGTAGACAGACACTCGGCAACTCTGAGCAAAGTAAGCATGCATAGACAGACATGGACACACAACAAACTGACTGCCAGCCTTATGTTTGCACGTCTTCAAGGTATTCACAAAAGCTCTCAACTCCTGAACAAGGAAGTCTGCTCCTTAACCCAGTAGTCGACAACATTAGTTTCTGGATTTGAACACAGGCTGCTGAATTCCCTTTTTCCACTGGTCAAGTGCCTCCCATGGATTTATGCTGCCACCACCTGACAGAAGAGACCAACCTAAAGGCCAGCTGCATTGTGGCCACTGACACGGGCTTCGACTCTCCTGCTGGGGCAGTGGCCCTGCACAGGAACACAGCCATGCCTGACAGGTTTCAGCCTGCTCACCCCTGCTGCTCTGCTTTGCTGCAGTCCCCCCTGGAGCCTTACCCAGTCATCCCCACCACCACAACTCACTGAAGCAGCAGCCCTTAGGAGATTTCTCAAGGCCCAGTTCAGGACTGAGTCTTAAAGCAATAATGTTCTATGGCGTCTAAAGTAGTTTATGCAGGAAGCACTGCAACTGTTGAGCAAGGGAGGCAGTCTCTATGGTGTGAGTTCAGGATGTTTCCTGAGGATGCAGAAAGCCTGGAGTGGTCTTTCTGGCTCATTTCCCTTCTTTTTCCTCTTCCTCTCCATAAGCTTTCTTCTGGCAGCCAATGTGACAAGAGCAGTATGCACTCAGAGCCACCAAGGCTGAGCCAAGCTGGAGGCTGGACAGAGGCTGCTCTTCCAGGATGCCAGCTGGTTGGGCAGCCAGAGGAAGCAGCCCTCATCCCTGTCTCTTCCTGGGATGGAGACGAGAGATAGTGACTGCAGGCGCATGACAGGCTGTGGTAAGAGCAGGGGTAAGAAACCAATTGGTGGAGGTCCTGCAGCTGGCTTTGCTAGAGATATGGGGCACAAATGCATCTCTGTGGTGGGAAACACAGAGGGGAGGCAGGACAGATACTCAAGGGGGAGGCAGAGCTATAGGGTCACATATGCCCACTTAGGTGGGAGGGTCAAGTAGGTACTGTCTGCCCACAGCCATTGTCACCATTGGCACAAACAGTGCCTTTTCTAACTGCAGCCAAAACATTGTACTAATACAGCTTGTAACTAGCAGCAGTAGCTTCTACAGATGATAAGCAGTGAAACATGCTTTTAACCAAGTGCCAGCAAAGAAAAAAAAATGTATTTGTTTCAGTTGCAGACATCCAAGTGTAAAGAAACAAACAAAAAACCCACATCAACTACATTTTTACGCTTGCCAAGAGATTATCAATGCAAATGTGAGACTGTACTGGGCCTTTAGGTCATCAGTTAAACATCAAGTTATGCATTCAAATATCTTGGTAAAATGCACATCTTTGACACTTCAGTGTTTGACCACCATGAAATGTTGAATTACACCAAGTTTGGCAATGAAGAGCAGCATTCACAAATCCTCTCACCGCTCCTTCACGAAGAGGAAGTCTGTAGAACAGTTAACCAGGCAGTGACCCTTCCTGTTGGCCTGCTTCAGAGACACCATGCACGTGCTCCATACAACAAATGACAGGGCAAGTCAATTTACTTAAGTGGAAGTATTGGTGAATATTGTAAAGAACAGAGTTATCAACACATTCTGGGGGACTTGTCCTGTTTGTGCACATCTACTCATATGACATGGCTTATATGTCTTAACAGCAGGACACGTTACAGCATTTATGGTGAAGCTTCTCCTTTTTCCACTTTTCAGACCACTTCTACCAGATTTCCTGTGGGAAATCAGAAGGGGAAGGTGCAGTTACACATGTCTTCAGCAGCAAGCACAACACCCTAGGCCTGTTAACAACCCAGGAACAGGCAAGTTGAGGACTAATTGGCACTTTCCCCCTCCCACCACTACTTTAATATCTTCTCTCTCAAATTCACCTGGTTCTGCTCTACTTTTTCTACCCACACGGTCCAGTGAGGGGCTGTGCAAGATGCTTTCTTCACTCTCTGAAGTCTCAAGGCAGTCAGGATCCTCCATGCTGACCTCCACCACCCCCAAGCCCACCATTATCACACCCCTGGCTTTTCCCATTCACTATGGCATTCCCCACCAAGCACTGCCATCCCTCTGTATGCATTACTGGAATAACTGCTACTGTTAATGGTATGAAGACAAGTTTGCCGTAATACAGTCAGTTGCAAAGGTCAAATAAAAATCATAACTATTATCATACTATCTATTTCATCAAGTAAGGCTCCTTGCTGCCTCCCAAGAGACTACATAAAAGATGACCTGCATTTCAAATGTAAGAAAAAAATTTATACAAAGACCATACAATGGCACAAGAAGTACAACTTTTCCTGAAGTTTTGTAAACATATTCTAGCATAGTCTAAGCCAAGCACCAGAAGATGTGCTTCAGGTCTCATTGATCTGAAAGAGCCTTTAAGAAAAAGTTAAGTGAATTGCTGAACTTGAGCCAAAATTTTAAAAACATTTGTCTTATCACTTTGTATAAAAAATTACAGTGCAAGAACACATAAGCAATGATTAATTATATTATGACTTACAGACAGGAAAAATGCAGACATATGTATACATATATCTTGTTTGGATTTTCAGGTCCAGAAAGAAAGCACAAAAAACAGACTATTTATTTTGACCAAAGGATTCACATGAACTAGATAGATACAAGACTCAAAGCAGTTATCTTTTTTTAGCTAGAAAGTAGGATGCAATTCCCTGATGTTTGGCAAAAGACATGGCTACTCTGCCATTTCCAACTGCAAAGCTTTGGACAAACTGTCCTGTTTCCTGTCAATGCAGATAGACTGCTACGCTGTAGTCCTGTAATTTACACTACTCCTTTTTATCTGGGTGGCTAAACATGAACATTTAGTAGGCCTCCATTGAACCACTACAGTCAGCAAAAATCTCTTGCATTACTTTATTTGTGAAAAATCAGAGCAACAAGAAAGTTGTTTAATCAGCTGCTTTCTACTAAGTGCTTTGCATGTTGGCACTAAGTGTATTCACCTACTAATCTTATCAAAGCACAATGTCAAGAGAAAAATTACTGTAGGGGAAAAAGCTCCTTTCTGTCACTGAGAGATAGTAGATGCATATGTGTGAGTGATGGAGGGGAAACAGGGCTTACAGCTCTCTCCAAATCATTCACGGGAATGATCACGAGTGGTGTGCTGATGGGATGACGTGCCTGTGAATAGTTTAAACAGTGGGAGATAGATGATTTACTTGGCATGAGCCTCCTTCATGATCTTACTTCAATGACTGAACAGAGAGAACTTCCTGCTTTTCTGACCAACTCTGCCATCTCTTTTCAAAGTAATAAAAGGTCTAAACCAAAATGTTATGTAGTGTTATACGTCAGTCAAAATCATCTATCAAGCCCCACCAAGTTCTGTACCACTGCATCAGTTATTCATCCTGGGGCCCACCACAGCAGCCATCGGCCCTAGGCACACGTACCAGAAGCAGTTTCCAAAACACCTCTTCCCAAGAGCTCCTCTACTAATAAACCTTACCAATAAAGCCTTTTCACAGAAGCTGAGGGAGAGATGTTGCTGGCAGCTTTCTAACAATGTTGTTTCAATCTTCAGCTTTGCGACAGAAGGATTACAGTCATGACAAATCCAACCCAGGGCTTTAAATTCCCTCAAGCTGGAATGCACATATCCTCCTTCTCCATAGATCTAAAACCAGTAACACTTAACTCCTAGGCTTCCCTTCCCGACCTCCTCATTCTCTCAAGCCATCCACTGCAAGATGGATAAGTGCTATGGGGCATGTTGGTGCCAAGGGACCACTTGCCCCTGGCCTGTTACACAACAGGAAAAGTCAATCGAATTGCAAGAGGAGCAGGAAAAAGTGTGAATACCTCAAAGAAACCAAAAAGAAAAAAGTACCTTGTCTTACTAAGAGTCATCTTGACACATTTGATAGAAGTATTGATCTCTTCCAGGTATATCAAGTTTGTTCAGCAAACATCAAAAATTAATCTAATTGAATGGATCATTGAGGTTTTATCTTCTCCCTCTCTCATCCATTCCACACACCTATGGGAAGGACTTGAAGTACTGTTGAACACCACCACCGCAACCTCAGGAAAAAAAACTGTAAAAAAAAAAATCTGTGCTACACAGAAGAAGATAAAGAAAATACTTCCATGTAATAAATCACACAAATTTCTCAGGAAGCAACATGCAGGGTAAATCCGTATTACACTGAACCACCATCGAGATAAACTTCGAAGTCAAAGAAAGAAGAGTTTACTATGAAATCAAATAAGGACACTGGGACACTAAGGACACAGCTGGAATCCTTAACACAAAGAAACAAGCCACTTTTACTGTGTACCTCCTGCACTGCCTCAGTGTTATGAGAATCAATGTCCATTTTAACATATACTGCTATTAGCAATGAACTGTATGTAATGGACTGAATTATTCATTAACAATTACCTTGGGAAAAGGCATACAAATATTAATAGCAAAGGATCATTAGGGAGAAATTCTTCTCAGAAAGGGTGATTAGATATTGGAATGGGCTGCCCAGGGAGGTGGTGGAGTCACCATCCCTGGAGATGACTGGATGTGGCACTCAGTGCCATGGTCTAGTTGACATGGTGGTGTTCAGTCATAGCGTAGACTCAATGATCTCAGAGGTCTTTTCCAACCCAATTGATTCTGTGGCCAGCTCTCCTCCCTCCCAAAATGCAAGCTCAGCGGGACAGGGCACTGAACTCTGAATCTTGTCATTTCCCCAGTGGCTTTCCCAAGGATACTGCACCTTGCAATGCAGCACACACACCCCCAGAAGTCCAAAGGACAAACACTCCCCATACACACAGGCCTTAATGCCACCTGTATTGCAGTTACACCAGCATTCAGAGAGCAATGAGTCCTCATAAAAAAGCAAACTGAGAGGCACATACTTATTTAGGGCTTGCAAGTGATCAGGCTATTGGCCAGCACACCATAAGGCAACCTCTGCACGTCCCTGGCATTAAGAGCTGATATGGTTCCAGCAAGGACTGCTACCAGAGCCAGCACGGCAATGAATAAGGAGTTGATGCAGAAAATGCACAACCAGTATAGGAGAGATTGTGGAAAACTTCACTGCTTTGCCACCACTGTGTAACACCAGAATCTAGCAAGACTCACGAAGAACTGCTGGACTGTGAAACTACAGACAACAAAAAAAAAATTGCCCTGACACCACAAACACGTGCATGAACTCAGGATAAACAGACCATTCATATCTTTACATTGCCTGAGAGCACTGACATTTCCCTTCAGTTATAGGATTGACCACCTTCTACCTTTCTCTGGGTCTGTGGCTGTAAAGCACATGGACAGGCTCCTGTTGTGATATCCACAGTGTGATAAAGGTCGCTGGGTGGATACAGACTTCTCCTCTGGCAACAGCAGGAAAGGAGGACCAAGAGAAGCCACCTGGCTGCCAAAGGCTCTGGTGTAACACACACTGAAGGCAGCATGTTTTTGCCACTGCCTACCATGAAATAAGTTTGCCGGTGCGCTACAGTCACATTTTTAAGAGTGATGATATATAACAGGTACTGAATTCAAGCTGCTTCCAACTTCAACACCTGAGTATTAATTCCAACACCATTCCCTAGAGGCTTCCCATGCGTCTGAACCCACTTACAGATATGTGCATCACTGTCTGTAAAATATTGATCCATTTCTCCAATACCCTGTCCCCGCTGAAAGAAGAATTAATCCGAAAGATTCTCCAAGTGCCTCTTTCAGAGAAGTAGTTCTTTTGAAAGTTTCAAAAGTCATTGAGAATAATTTGAAGAAGAACAAAAACAAGTGTTAATATGCCCAAGTTTATACTCATCTGATTGTCAAGTAAAAATTATACATTCCTGTGTATAATTAACCAGGCTAACTAATCTTGCTTGACAAACACAGATATAAACATCAGCTTTGACACAGAGCCAAAGCAACCACACTAGGATCTGTGCCAATGCTGAATTCTTCAGTCTCATATCATAAAACGACTTGTCTGTTGTATTTACAGTTCCAGTGGCTCTGGACTCTGCCGGCAGCTGGCCAGAAGAACAGATTTGAACTTATACATTATGCCAGAACATGTGCATTTGATTAGAAGAAATTATGCATATTTCTTCTGGATGGTGGTATTCAACAGACCTCCCATTGTAAACTAATTGCAAGGCATGTTGCTACCCAAGTATCAAAAAATACTTTGTAATGTACAATAAACCAGTATATCTCAAGAGGAAGTATTGCTCTTCAGCCTACTATAGCTATGGTTTTGTGTTATCCCACTCTTCAAATCTGTGCCTCAAGTCAGAAAATTCAGCATTTCACTGTGTTTTAATTGCAAAGGATAGAATTTGAATGTTATAGAACAGAACTTTTCTTTCTTCATATATAAATGCAAAAATACCTTACCTCATTACCTGAGTTACAAGGGACTTTGTAAAACTACTGTGACAGCTCATCCATTTCTTCAATCCTCAGGAACAGAAATCTTGGTAACAACCTGCTAGGCAGACCATGCTTCAAAACCTACCTCGGAACACCCATCATGTGATAGGCAGCAGAACACGCTCTGGTTTCCAGCAAACACTCACTAGCTATGAACTGTCACCACAAAAGACCTACTTCTCCTGTGACCATCAGAGAGGGTCCACTAGGGTGGGATGAGCAGGGTGGTGTTGTGGCAACAAGCAGAGGAAGCAAGTTTTTGAGAAGGTTCATATCCCACAGGGACTTCTAAATTAACTAATCTCACATTGAAAACACTTTTTTTTTTTTCACTTCAGGCCATATACTTGACGCTGAATGCAAGCAGTTCTGTTCTGAGCTGAAAACATCAGTCACAGGCTTCCTTCAACACAGAGCAGCTCTTAAGATTATGAATTCTTGCTTTATTTTCAACCACCAGGACTTACTGGGGTCCAGCAGGTGCAAGACGAGCTCAAAGTCCCCAGTGGGAGCCCTGACATGGATTTCAGCCCTTGGTGGTACCCAAGATGGTATCTGTGACTCAGAGCAGGACGTGCTGCTGTCATGATGAGGTGCAGAGTCCACTCAGAGTGCAGCTACACCAGTTCAAAGTACTTTCCACCCCTTGCCGTGAGGACCAACGCAGCCACTGGCAGCAGGTCAAGCGCTGACTCAGCTGAGGTAGCCCAGGGCAGCAGGCACTGACGGCATTGCTCTGGGACCCTGCCCAGCCACAGGGAGAGCTGCCCTTCTCCAGCAGAGGCTAAATGAGAAAAGGGGAATACCACAGCCTCTTAGCAGCAGATGAGTTACCCAGACACCCCATTGCAAACACAACTTTTACATTTCTACGCACCAGCCAGCCAACCTGGTTCCTGCCATACTCTGTCCCCTGCCTCCTCACATCAGGGACTTCCAAGATCCCCCAGGCTCTGCAGAGTCTTAAAAACAGAAGAAAAA